>ML093018.1:121727-151741 GCA_003697995.1 Taxidea taxus jeffersonii | reverse complement strand
GGTAATTCATCCAAGGTCAAGTGGTTTTATATCTAATTAGCAGCAGAGCCAAGAGATAGGAATTTCTTGTGTGGACTAGCTCCAGAATCCATGTTCTCAAGTAGTCTAAGCTGCTTCTGGTATCATGTTACTCATTTCTAGAAATTTTCTGAATGAGCTGAGAATTGAGATGGTATTAGAAGTTGCTTGTGCTTCTCTCTGTCCAACATTTCTCCTGAAATTCCCTTAAGTGGCAATATTCATTTCTGGATGCATTTCAAGGGGCCAGCACAGATGTGTCTAAGATTGTGGTACTCATATCTGAAGACAGAAGATGCAGGTCCTTGCAATGCCGCAAGGCTTCTGAATTTAGCATGCAGTGGTTGGCCATCGAGGGCTTTGTAATTTCTTTAGTGGGAGTTCAGCAGGTCAAATCACCACCAAGCAAGGCCTATAAACTCCAAAAGTATATACTCAGCCTTCCATGGCATGCAAATAGAAATCCCCTGCTGGGTTTAACATTCTTTCTTTGATCTCTAATCAGCAAAAATTCTCTATTCCACAAGTCAGTATTTGTTCATGCATTTCCAGAGACTTAGGAGGAAGGATATTATGCAGAAAACACGCCCAAGCATATAACTGGGTAGATTAAAAGATCCAAATGGACACTCAGTGTACTCACATAAATACATAAAAAGCCAAACTAGAGCACTAAGTGGTGGCACTTATTGTAAAATGGCACTGAATACTGCCATTTCTTCTATTTCTAAACCAATTTAGATTTCAGGGCTCATTTGCAGCACTGGTTCTATTGCCATCCATAACCCAGGAGACTTTTGCATTCTCTTCTTCATGTATATTACCCTTTTTCCTTGTCCTTTTAAAGGCATAAAACTTTTTAACTAACTTATTCTCTAATCTTTCCTACACTGAGCCACTCCCTGAGTCTCTCATTGTAAACCCAGAGAAAAGAAAAAAGCACCAAACTGATTCTAGTCAATCCTGAAACATAACCTTGGGGAATGTGTTCGTGAACACCTGGAGATGTTTGGATGTTGTTAGCCTCACTTGGGGAAGCTGCCCCACAGGTCAAGACAAATAGTAAAAGTAATGGACAGAAGAAAAAGAAACCGGAGTGTTCACTGACCATCAGCTGCTAGCCAGATATCTTTACACAGAGTGATGACAATCTTGGGTAAGCCTTTGATATGTGTTCTTTCCACAGAATTAGAGCATTTGAAGAACATCACTAATAATTATTTCAGCAATGAACAAAAGATTTTAACTAAGTACCGATTCTTGTTATGAGCTAAGACAAACGATTCTGAGATTCAGTCCTGAAACTTGAGACCTCTGATCACCATGCTTGCATGAAAGCCTAGGGGAGTGGTTCTTTGAATGCATGGTACAGAAGGAATAGGGAGATTTTATATAGAAATATATTTTTAAATATTTTTATGCTTTTTATACTTACAAATATTTTTGAATGAAAAAGACAAATGTATGTTTACAAGAAATTTAATAATTTAATAATTTAAGCTAATAATTTAAGCTAAATTATTCCACATATGTTTTAAGATTGGATGGTGGAGCGGTTGAGTGGAAGGGTGGGAACACCATTGTGTCCATCATTGAATAAAAAGATGAAAATTACCAGCACCCCAAGGTGAACTGGAATGTGATACTATAATTGGAATGTTATTCAAGTGTTTGACATGATTAAATTTGAAACTAACACACAAGGAAAGTCTGTCATGTTTGTATTCACAGATGCCTTGATATCCCCAGAGAGTATCTCGCAAACAGTGGTCATTGAATAAATGCTTTCTAAATGCTCATTGAGTTAAGTCAAACAACAAAACAAAGACTGGCAAAATTTTACACATTTCCAAGCACACTAAGAACCATTTGGATGTGCAAACAGGCTGCAAATATGAGCAGGTATCAGTTGTGATGAAGCAGAGAGGAGGTCACTGGGCTTGAGTCTTTGCCTACATTTTCTATGTCGCCTTAGATGAGACAACTAGTTATGCCTATATCCTCATTAGTAATTGGGGTCACTTCTTCAAGACAACAACTGTTTAAAAAGTTGTTGAGGTTAGAATAATGTGTGCCATAATGCTTTATAAAATTTTTTGTCCTAAACAGATAGACTGGATATACATTACTGGTTAAATAATTGTTTTTGGAAGTTTGGGTTTTTGTTTTAATTATTCCATAGAGCCCTATTCTTTTGAAGAAAACTTTAAAGGAAACTAGATTAGGCAAGGGGAAAGATGGGGAAGAACTTGATATGGAAGTCTGCATCTCTAAGTCCCATCCTCTCATGTAGAACAGGCTTACTTTTATGTATTTTATACAGTTTGGATTTCCAAGTAGGTTATAAAAGGAAAAATAGTTTTACTGACTAAAAACAAAATTGAAGACCATTAAATTCATCCCATTTATTTGGTTTGGAATTGTGAAAACAGGAAAGATTCCAAATGTCCATGAACAGAGGAATGGATAACAAATTTGTAGTGGATGGCTCAGTCAATTAAGCATTGACTCTTGATTTCCACTCAGGTCATGATCTCAGGGTTGAGACTGAGCCTTATGTAAGGCTCTGGGTTGGGCATGGAGCCTGCTTAAGATTTTCTCTCTCCCTTCCCCTTTGCCCACCACCCCCACCCCCTGCCCACACTCTCATTCTTTTCACTCTTAAAAAAAATTGTAGTGTATTCTTACAATGGGTTACTACTTATCCATAAAAAGAAATGAACTATTTTTACACACAACACTTGGGCAAATCTTAAAAACATTATGTTGAACTAAATAAGCCAGACACAAAAGAGAACACTTTTTATAATTTAATTTATATAATGTTAATTATATGTTTAGGCATCTTTCTACAAGATGCTGTTGACTGAAAGGAGCATTAGGGACTTTCTGGAATGACAGAAATATTATTTATCTTGACCTGGCAGCTGGTGACCCAGATATATAGATAGATAGGTTTATCTATCTATATATCTGCATATATATATATATGTATATATATATATATATTTTTTAAAAGTCTGAGCTATATATTTAAGATTTGTGCAATTCATTCTATGCAAATAATAGCATGATTTTAAAAAGTAGGCACAACCAATTGTTTTTCTGGTTATTGTCATGCAGAAGGGAAATGGAATCAGATGAGTTCCAGAGATATATAGAGGAAACAGTAAAAATGTATCCATTTCTCTATGAAATAGTATGTGTTCTCACTTTCAACCCCTAAACTCGTACACTCACACACACAATGTACATACCCACACATACACTTTTCTATCAATCTTATCTGCTTTCTTATCCCCTTTCATGTTTTTGTCTTTCCAGAATCTAAAGTTGCTGTTATAAAAGTCTTTCACTGAATAATGATCTTTATCTTGCAAGTAGTTTTGTGTTTCTGACCCATCCCATAACAATTTCTGTTCCTAGAAAGATGCACTAGTATACCAAAAAAAAAAAAAAAGATTCCTTGTTCTAGAAAATAATACTTTCCTAGAAAATTATTTTACTTATAACTCTGATACAGAAATCTATGTCTAAGCTTAGATGCTCACATACAAGATAATAATTAACACTTATAAAGCCCTAATTATGGACAAGGTACTATTCTAAGCAATCTATATGGACTATTTAATTTTTTATAACAAATATGTGAGGTAAATACAGATAAAAAAAAAAAAAGAGGTTATGTAACTTGCCTGAGTTTACAACAGTTAAGTTAGTTGGGGAGCTGGAATACGAACTCTGGCAGCCTGGCTCCCTCTTCTTAGTGGCCATGGGGGTCAAGACAAACTCCAGAACTAAGCAGACAGAATGTATTCTCTTTTAGCTATAAATTCCCTCTGAGACGCCCAGCAAAAAGGTGGGTTCCCTACTGTTATGTCCTTCCTGGTGATTTTTTTCAAAGAGTTATCAAACTGATTATCTCAATTGGACAGGAGTTCCCAGATAATGCTATCAGGCAAGAGGCTGGTAAATTGTCCTGAAAGACAATGTAGTAATCAACAAAGATGTAGAAAACATTCATGGGCCGGATGGGTAGGCTGATAGAAGTAACACCAGTGTGCTTTAGCTTTTAGAGCAAAATAAAAACATCATGATCCCTTAACCAGCTTCACAGTAGTGAACCTAACATCAGGCACAGACTGGCAAGTGCTTGATAAATGTGTGATATACAGAGATCTAAGTCCCAGCAAATACCATTATGCCTTGATTGGTTTCCTAGGGCTGTCACACAAAGTGCTATAAACTGGGTGACTTAAAACAATAGAAAGCTATTGTCTTGCTGTTCTAGAGGCTAGAAGTCTGAAGTTAAGGTTGTCTGTAGGGCCCTGTCCTTTCAGAAGCCTTTAGGAGAAGATCCTTCCTTGACTTTTCAAGTTTCCTTGTAGATGCAGCATGTCTCAATCACTGCTTCTGTTGTCACATAGTGTTTCCCTGTGTACATAAATCTTCATGTAACCCTCCCCAGACCCCCCTTTAAGGATTCTGGGTATATTAAAGTAAGGTCTTACCCTAATAATCTTATCTTAACTTGATTAGATCTGCAAAGTTTCTGTTTCTAAATAAGGTCACATTCCCAGGTACCAGGGATCGGGATTTCAACACTTCTTTCCGAAGGACACAATTCAGCCCTTAAGATGCCTGAGCCACCCTGGTTCCACTGTTCTCCCAGACACCATTCCTTGGTTATAGAAGACTTTTCCACATCTGTCTTCTTTTTCCCATCCCCTTTGCTCCAATTTACAAAGGCTTTTGAGCCTGTGATATTGTGATTTATAGGAAATACATATTTACATTCATTCAGATGTAGATTTCTTTATATTTTTTTTAAGATTTATTATTTTAGAGAGAGACAGCGTGCTCACTAGCAGGAGCACTTGATTGGGGTTGGGGCAGAGAGAGAGAATCTCTAGCAGACTCCCCAGTAAGCATGGAGCCTGATGTGGGGCTTGATATCACAAATCTGAGATCATGACCTGAGCTGAAAACAAGCATGGGATGCTTAACTGATTGAGCCACCCAGGCATCCCTCAAATGTATATTTCTCATATTTTGTCTTCATCCAGTTTGTGGTTCAAAACTCCTAAAACCCTTGGAATTACCAAAGTGAAAAGAGTGACAAATGTGTATTTTGCTGTGTTAATCACATGACTTTTAGAGCCCATGAAAGGATGAGAGTTGGTTGCCAGTGGAGCAAACCATGTGATTAGAGGGTTGGAATGCCACCCCCTCACCTCTGGGGAAGGTGGAGAACCTGGAGATTGATTCAGTCACCAATGGCCACAGATGCAATCATGCCTATGTAATGAAGCTTTCATAAAAATCCAAAGGACTAGGTTCAGAGAGGTTCCCAGTTGAGGAACGCATGGAAATTTGAGGAGAGTAGCTGCTTGGAGGGAGCATAGAAGTTCCTTGTCCTTTACCTACACTTTGCTACATTTCTTCCATCTGCATTCCTGAGTTATAACCAGGGATCTACTAAATACAATGTTTGTCTGATTTCTATGAATCATGCTAGCAAATTAATTGAACCCAAGGAAGGAGTCATGGTAACCTTTGATTTATGGAGTCAGTAGGTGAGAAGTTCAGTTAACAATCTGGGCTTGTGACTAGCATCTGTTGAGGGTGACAGTCTGGTAGGATGATCCTTTAACCTATGGAAGCTGTCACTATCTCTGGGTAGACAGAGTCAGAATTGAGCTGAATTGTAGGAAAACTTGCTGATGTCAGAGAATTTCTTGTTGGTGT
Organism: Taxidea taxus jeffersonii; assembly: GCA_003697995.1. Classification (NCBI taxonomy): domain Eukaryota; kingdom Metazoa; phylum Chordata; class Mammalia; order Carnivora; family Mustelidae; genus Taxidea; species Taxidea taxus. The sequence goes on along the minus strand of ML093018.1, from coordinate 145,975 downwards.
GGGGAACCCCCTCAAAATATTGAAATTGATGTGGGATGCTCCAACTGAATGGGGGCTGGTGGCCCTCGTAGTGAAAGAATTATTCACCCAAGGCAAAACAAAAGAGATAGAAGTTTATTGACTACACCAGAAGGGAGATGTAGACAGGACAGCAAAGGAGAGACTATGTGTGACGAGGCAGTGATTAGGGGCCACAATTATAGAGCAGAGGGAGGAAGTATAGGAACATATGAAATTTTCCTTCTTGGGAATCTTAGGAACTGTACTTAGTTGTAATTGGTTAGGGCCTATGATTATTTCAGGGTAGGTCACTTAATGATCCTGTTTGCATTCAGCTTGGTGGTTGCTGTGGGCCCTTTTACATTACTCAGGTTTACATTGTTGAAGGTTGTTGCCTTAAAAAGGGGCCTCTACAACTGGGTCCAGAACCTCTTTGTGGTTCATACCCCACAAATACTGTCTGCTCATTGATAACACTGTCATTGTTTCATGTCTCTCTTGAGTAATCATCTCTGGGAAAGGACTTTTGAAATGAGACCTCTTTCTCTCCTCTGATACTACATTCACTCTGCTTTTAAAACTCCAGACTACACAGTCTTTGATAGCAATTTTGCATTAGTTTATCTTCATAAATGAATATTCCACAATATTGAATGTCACTGGGCTGTCTTCTACCCATGCATTTGCCAGCAAACTCCCACCAAGTTGGTATCAGAATGTGGAATTAGTGACTAATAAAATGAAATAGACAAAAGGAAAATGCTGAGTTATAGGAGGGATGGGCATGATTTATGAATATCATTAGCTGTTCCTAAAAGAGCATTTATGTGATAACATGAATACAGAAATGCAATGCAGTATTTTAGAATTTCACTCGTCACTGGGACACTATGAAGCAGATGGACTGTGTGACTGATGATTCAATAATTGCCCTCATTAAAAGTGTTCACACTTTTGATTTCTTTACAGCCCCCATCCCCACCTCTTTCTGTGAAGGGCTGAGGGATGAAATGGTTTTGTCCTTGTTAGCAAATAGATAATAATTGAATTTGCTTTGATTTCCTGGGGTGTACCTTCCCCACCTCTGAGTTCCTGATTGACAGCTCAGAAGCCTGGTAAAATGTTGGAGCCAGCCTCCACTGTCTCAAAGGCTAGAGATATCACAGGATGATCTTCCTTTTGTCTTCATGATCTCACACAATAGCTTCCCTGACACACAGAGTGTGTGCTTTTGTCTCCCCAGTTGCTACACCACAAATATCTATCAGGCACGGAAAGATGAGCTGACAACTTTGAATTCAAGTTTTGGAAGTCCATTCACCCCTAGATATAGCCAAGAACAAACCAGAGCATAAGGGATGTGGAAGGTAAATGGTAGGAGTCAACAGCTGCAGCAGTGATGGCAAGATGGACACTGGAGCTCAAACTCAATAACTTAGTTATTATTGTGTGTCTGTAGAAATCACAGCATCTGCAGATTAGTAGGATGGTTTCTGGCTGGAAAGGGTTTAACACTGGATGGACCAACTAAAAATGAATGAAATGGTTTTTTCTCTTTATATTTATTTATTTATTGCATATATTCATCAGGAAAAAAGCATTATCCACTAGCAAGAGATCTAGGTTCTAGTCTGAATCATGCCATTAAGTAGCTGTGTAATATTGGGTGGTCACTTTACCTCTCTGACCTCATTATCCTCAGTTCCCAGCTGTACAGCTTTATGGTTATATGAACTATTGATTGTCTAATAAGTGAAAGGTGTAATGGGACAAGGAAATACTGACCACAAGACTAGACATTCTTAAGAAGTCCATGGTCTCAACTAGAGGATATTATGCTAAGTGAAATAAGTCAATCAGAGAAAGACAAGTATCATATGATCTCATCAATATGAGGAATTTGAGAAACAAGACAGAAGATCATAAGGCAAGGGAGGGAAAAGTGAAACAAGATGAAACCAGAGAGGGAGAGAAATAATAAGAGACTCTTAATCTCAGGAAACAAACTGAGGGCTAGAGTAGAAGGGTGTGGGAGAGATTGGGTATCTGGGTGATGGACACTGCAGAGGGTATATGTTATGGGGAGTGCTGTGAATTGTGTAAGACTGATGAATCACAGACCTGTACCCCTGAAACAAATAATACATTATATCTTAATTTTAAAAAAAGAAGAAACCTGTGGTGTCTGTGGGATAAAACACAGATGCATGTAGAGAAAATAACATCATAGAAGCCAATTGGCTTCCCTCACCCCAAAGGCTAGGTGTGACAATGACTACTTTGACTTCAGGGAAAGAAGAGAAAGCCCTTGGGATTAGCTCTGGTTCAGAGTGGTCCTCTTTGGGGCAGGGGTTTGAGAAATAGAGAAGGGGAAAAATGGCATATTGTGGGGGAAAATAGTATGAACAATTATTCAGGCATTAGAATGTGTTAGATATCTTATGATATCTTATGTAGCTCAAGAAACTACAAAAGTTTCTTGAGGCTAATTTGACTTGGTATAGAGCATTGATAAGCTCCCAGTGTTGGGGGGAACATAAGCCTCTTCCTCATTTTCCCCAAGATCTCTATCCAGGATTGAATGGACTTGGGTTCACAAGAAGGAAAGCCCTAAATGCTACATAAAAGAACAGAATATGTAAGGATCAGAGTGTTACTGAGAATTGGTAAGGGATAGGCGGAGGTATGAGATACTTAACAAGGGAGTAGCCTGAAGGGCAGATCAGAGGAAGCCAGACTAAAGGCAAAGAGGCTGCCTGAGGAAGTCAGGTACATTAAAAGTTGTAACCAGGGCAAAGCAGAGAGTGGGGGAAAGGTGGGAGGGATTTGATTCCCCAGCAACATATTCCAATTTGAAATGTTTGCTTCCCCTTTTATACTGAGAATTATATTTGTAATCACATGCTCAGTGTCTATTTTTCCTACTACAATATAAGCTCCTCACAGGGCATGATTATGTCTGCCTTTTTAGAAAGGCAGTTTCTCCAGGACACAATATGGTGGCTGCCCGAGTGGAAGTACTCAAAAAAAGTATTGGGAACAAATGGGTGCACATAAGACATACTGTGAAGGAAAGAACAACAAAATTTGGAGTCAAAACTTCTGTTTGGTAAAGGGAAGCATGATGACAGAAACCAGGAGAAGTAGAAACAGCAATGCTGGAAGAAAAATGATGCTGCTAGATGAATTTGAAGTGATCCTAGGATACCCATGTAGAAATATTCAGAAGGTCATTGGAAATATTGGATTATATGCTGAGAAAACTGCCAGTGTGTCCTCCTTTAATACAGAAAATTGAGCTGATTGGGTGAAGTCCTTTGATTTCTAAATTCCATTTGGCAGAGAATACATTGAGGTCATATATCCAAATTAAAAAAAAAATGTACAAAACTAAGAAGCACAGTTACCTTTTTCCTCCGCATTCTAGTCCTATGTCAGAAATTTAAGTATTTGCTTTAACTTGTGTTTTTTTTTTCCTTTTTAATACTCAATTGAATTGGAAAAATTCATTGTATGAATTAAAGTAAAATGTATTAGATTAGAGGATGGTTTTTATTTATTAGTGGTATTAATATCTCCTTTTAGTTGGGGTGATTTTGTGCCCATCTCTGGATGCCAAAGGAATGTTAAGCTTTGATATCATACTGATCTAAACTTGAATCCTGAGTCCATCATTTTTTACGAGTTCCTTAATTGCTCTGGACCTCAGTTTTCTCATCTATAAATTGGGGTTCTATCACCCACCTAACAGACTTTGTGAATATGGAATACACACAGTTTTGGGTTGAGCAGTAACCTCCCAAACATTTTCCATCTCTTAGAACCTGTGAATATGACCTTATTTGGAAGAAAGGTCTTGCAGATGTAAGGATCTGAAGATGAGATCATCCTGAATTATTTGGAGGACCCTAAATCCAATAACAAATGTCCTTATAATAATAGACAGACAGACACAGAGAAAGCCATGTAGAAAGGGAGGCATAGAATGGTGTGATGTTTTCAGCCCCCAGAAGCCAGACAGAGCAAGGAAAAATTCTTCCGTAGAGTCTCCAGAAGGAGTAGGGCCCTGCCAACCCTTGATTTCAGACTTGGGCTCCAGAACTGTGAGAGAAAAATCTGTTGTTTTAAGCCACCAGTTTGTGGAAATTTGTTACAGCAGTCCTGGGAAACTAATATACACACACTTATATACTGAGTTACTCTGTCCACATATACATTCCCTAACTGCTAGTTCTTGTCCCTCATTCTTATTGAAAACACTACACCCCAAGCTTTCTTATAATATAAAAGTAAAACAAAATGACTGCTGGGAACATTTCACTGGAGGAATTAAGACAATATCTGTGTGACATACTGGTATCAAGTGCGAGGGGGTAATTATGAGACACATCAGGAGAACAAATAAGGGAGTGATAGCAGAGGAAGAAGAAAATGAAGACGTAAAGAAGAAATGAGAGAAAAAAAAGAAGGAAAAACAACACGCCCTCTCCTCCCTCCATCAGCTCTTAAAGTCCTTCATGGTGGGCATTCGGTGGAAACCTGAAGGAAATAAGAGGAGACATATTAAAGTGAGGAGAGCCACAGATATTTCAACTGTGCCCTTGAGGCATTTCAGAGCTGCTACATCATCAATCTTACCAGTTTGGAGGGACTGAGATATGGGGCTATTGTCAAGTGCAACTTTCATTAAAACCAAAGCCTTTTGGCTCCTAATTTTCAATCCACTAAATGTACAGTTTCTGCTTGAGATCCAACAAACATCACTCATTCTCCCCTGTTTTGCTCAGCTGTCAGATGGAAAGTTAAAAGAAATATTAGGTATAATATAAGAAACTACAATAATCACAGCAGTCATAATCCCTGCTGTAACACTATATTTTTCTGAGTACATTAGTGACTTGTCATTTCTAAAGAGCATTTATTTAACGGTAAAGTTATTTTCTCTGCATCAGTGGCCCATATTCAAAAATAAAAACAAAAAACTGAAGTTCCCAAGTATAAGGCATTTTAAAAAAATATTAGTATAAATAATCATATGGCATGAGGAGCTTATTAGGAATAGAAAGAAAAACCTATTCTTGCAGTCCAAACAAATATATAATGTTACTAGGATAATAAAATCTACCAAATACCAGGTGATTGTAGGCACTCCTATAATTTCTCCAGGAAAAAAAAAAAATTCCTTGTGTCCTTGATAATCACAGGCTTTCTTGGTCTCTCATCTCCCCAGTCCCTGTAGTGGTATAATAGCTCTAGGACAATTATATTAAGTCCTGAGAGAAAGGCTGTGGTCACTTGCCATATGGTCAGTAGTCATCCTGATAAAGTGACATAAAAAAGTGGCTATACACATCTGTGATTTATTAAAATAATTGAATCAGGGTCTTATTTTGGCTTGTTTGTTATGGTAGTTAGGCTGAGAATCCAGAAAGTCTTCTCTTCCCTGTACACTTTGCCTCTACCTCTAGAAAAAGAGATCAACACTGTGTTTCTAGAGATAGTGTTTAAACATGATTAAACACTAAACCCTAGGACCTCAGAAGCACTGAGTACAGATCCAGTGACCTTCCTGCATTTAAATGAAACATGTACATTTCTGCAGTGACCACAACAGCCTTAAGCCAGGACTATCTCCAATATCTTGGGACATAAAAGCTCCTGGGCTTTCCTACAACCTAATTCAATGGGAGATGTCTTTGAAAACAAGACTCTGATGACCTTGGCAAAGGAGGAGTTGAAGTGGAATTCTCTGGAATTAGAAAAATAAAGAACTGTGAAAGATCTCACAATTGTAAAACAAAATTTTTAACTTTAACACTGTCCTCAAGGGTGGAAGTAAGTGAAAATTTTCCCAGTGCTGTTCATTACTTTGCTATTTAGTTATACCAGATTCTATTTGTGAGAAATTTCCCATTACATTAACACATTGTTCTCCAGTGGAATAGATGGCCTGGACAATTGTCATCCCATCCCATGATATCTCAACAAAAAGTCCTGCCAGTTCCACCTTCTTCCTGAAATTCTGATAACTAGAATTAATCACCTCTGGTGTGGGACACATGGAATAACACAGTTTAAAGGGCAATCAAAGCTTGCCATGCATCTGAGCAGATTGCCAGGGCTTTGGGGAAAGATGACAGCCTCAGCCCTCTGATAAGTGAGGTAGGCAGGGAAGGCCAGATAACCTTGAGGTAGTCAGAGATCAAAGCAGTCCAGGTCCTCCACCCTCACTGAAATGTTTTTCCTGAAGAGAAAACTTTAAAACATAAAAAAAAAAAATACATTTCCATCAGAGAGCAGAAGAGAGGAGTGACTTTCTTTTCACTAATGTCTTTCCCATGCAGGGGTCTGTAAGCTTCCTTTCAAGCGCTATGGAGGGTTTCTTAGAGTCTGTGGACACTAAACTGTGGGCAAAAGTTTGTGCATTTTTGTCAGGAAAGGATTTATAAACTTATCACTCAAAAGAGTTTAGCAACCACTGACATAGTGGAGGGAGAGTCATTTCCCCTCACTAGGCAGTATTTATTAACATAAGCCCTAAAAGGAATAGCTTTCAGTAATGTAATTCCAGTTCTGTGCCTCTTTGTAAAAAGAGGTGAAAGCAGAGATCCTAGACAACCTGTTAAAGTTGTCATGTTTTGTGACTCTGTGCCTGCCAGGAGCCATGAACAATGAAAACTTACTTATTGTGAAAATGGCCTCACTATAAAAACTCACCTCATTACATCTTCATGACCATCCTGTGAGGGAACTATTTTTACTCCCTGGAAAAAGAAACTCAGAAACAGGTTCAGTAACTTACCTGAGGTCACACAGTTAGGGATACATAAGTCCAGCATTTGAATCCACGGTTGTGGGTTCTAAAGCCTATACTAGTTATTAGAACTCTTACATATTGATTTCATAGGTCTTGCATTCCTGCTCAAACGGATTTCAGATTCCTCCCATGGAGGTGTTCATAGGTATACATTGAATATTTCCATATTTTTAATATATCCTGGTGATTTCAAATCCAGAAAGGGAAAGGTATTCTGGCTAGTGACAGTAGGAGTGACTGTGCCTATTCTAACATGTCATATTGCTCATTTTAGCTGAGCTTCAAAGGGTGATAACTGTAGCTAGATGGCACAGAGTGTGGGTTCCTGTAACATCTCAGGGTGGCTGAGCTACAGCTTTGTCACTATCTTGTGCTATGTTTTGAGCATGTTATCTTTCTTGAAACTATGTCATCATCTGTCAAATGAGGGCAATGACTCACCTCCCAAGACTGTGGTAAGGGTCAGATGAGATCATTAATTTAATTAATACTCTTAAGGTTAAAAATAGAACTACCCTACAACCTAGCAATTGCACTACTAGTTATTTAGTCAAAGAATACAAATGTACCAATTCAAAGAGATAAATACACCCCGATGTATAGCAGCATTATCTACAATAGCCAAATTATGGAAACAGTCCAAGTGTCCATCAAGTGATTAGTGAATAAATTAGATGTGAGATATATAGACATAGATATAGATATATATTTATTAGTGAATAAATTAGATGTGAGATATAAATATATATATATATATCAGACATTACATATATACATACATATATATGTATAATGGAATATTACTCAGCCATAAAAAAGAACAAAATCTTCCTATTTGCAATGGCATGGATGGAGCTAGAGAATATAGTGCTAAGTGAAATAAGTTAGTCAGAAAAAGACAAATGCCATATGGTTTCACTCCTATGTGACATTTAAGAAATAAAACAAATGACTAAAGGGGGCAGGGAGAGGGAGAGAGAGAGAGAGGGGTAAACCAAGAAACAGACTTTGAATTATAGAGAACAAACTAATGGTTACCAGAAAGGAGGTGGGTTGGGGATGGGTTCAATGGGTGATTAAAGAGTGCACTTGTGTTGAGCACTGGATGTTGTATGGAAGTGCTGAATCATTGTATTTTACACCTAAAACTAATATTATAATTTGTGTTAACTAACTGGAATGTAAATAAAAACACTTAGAAAAGGAAATACTCTGGAGGTAGCACTGGAGGTAACATTAAGATGTATAAATATTTTATACAAGGCACATTACAGAATATTTCTGTTACTTGATTTCAAAACAGTAAGTTCTTTAAGGGCAAATTCCTATCTGCTTTGTGTTTGTCTCCACAGTGCCTTGAATCTCATAAGAGTTCAGGAAGAATGAACTCTTCAAGCAGTTAATTCATTCAAATTTATCACGAGGTCATAATGCCATCAGATATGCAACATATGTGTATGTGTGGGGGTCAAAATTTCAATTTCTGTTGTAGAAGAATAATTAACAAATAGAATGAGTAAATGAATGATGTTTCTAACTATTTGTAGAACTTGCAATTTAATTAAGGGTTATGCCTTCATTAGGACTATTAGTAAGAAAAGTATTTGTTGCTGCTTGTGAAATTCAAGGCTTGTTGGAAGACAGACAACTTAGCAGTCATAATCAATGATTTTAATTCAAAAGACTATCTTCTAAACTGTTTAGCAGAATACTAGTCTCAAGAGGTGTGTAAGCAAATAATTTTGGAACATATATGCAATGTTTCTTTCATAGAGATTTAGCACATTAAGACTTAGATAAGCTTTAAAGATGAATCCCACTTAATTTTGTTTAACCTAGGATTATTTGGTCTTTGAGTTCGTTTTTCCCTTTATTCCTCTCCCCCCCTTTTAAGAATCATACACCTATAAGCCCCTGAATAAATTTGGGGAAATGCTGATTTGGAAATAGAAGAATAAATGGAAGTAGTCCATGCTTAAGCTAATTGCTGTTACATAGTTATGGACATTGATTCAAACTTCCATTGTACAGTTTCATTATAACCAAGTATTTTGTGAAAAAGCAAGGATATTTAATCAATATATGGTGTTGCAGAGGTGAAGATAGTCAGTATAAAAATATACTTGGAGTACACATGACATTGTGCTTCTTTAATTAACATATAAAGAGCCTTAGTATATAAACAGAAAATGTCAAAAACCTCATAGACTGAGAGTTAACAATTGAGAGAGGAAACACAAATATAATTTGAAGATTTCTTATAATAGAAAAAATGTAAATTAAGACTACAGTGAGATAACTTTTTAAATTATTAAATGGTCAAGATCATAAACTACAATAATACCTGTATTGGTGAGAATGTGAGAAAATGATAGTTCCATTCATGGTTTGGGGAATATAAATTAGCATAATTCCTATAGAGGACAATATGGTAATAATCATAAAAATTAAAAATGTACACCTCTCCCTTTGACATAGTGATTTCCTTCTGAGATTTAATCTATATTAGTACTAGAACATATGTATAAAGAAGTTTGTATAAAGATATTCACTGCATTATTGTTCATAAGAACAAAGGATTGAGAAAAAAGAAACAAAACTAAATCTCCACAAACTAGTTGAATAAATTATGATAAAGCCATCCAGTGGAATCTCATGAAGGGTTGGAACAAGGCAATTTTCTCTGTGTAAATATGAAATGATATGCTAAGTGGCAAAATGCAGAACACTGGATGTATCTGTGCCATGTGCTTACTTAGGAACAGGACATCTTTGGAAGTTTTCATAGAACTTTGGTAGAAACAGTTGCTTCAGGAGAAGAGAAGAAAGTGGACAGGGTTAGGAGGAAGGCTTATTTTTCACTGTATACCCATTTGAACTTTTAAAATGACTTTTGATCATATATATCATTGAGTATTCAAATAAAATTTATTAGTTCAACTTAAAAAGAAAAGGAAAATGACCACAAATATACAAATATGTGCCATTCATGGACATATGATTGACTTTAAAATCAACCAAGGGATAACTTCTTAATGAGGTTCCACTGTAAACAACATGTATGGGAAAATGCTTACAGTATAGGAAAAACAGGAACAACATTTTCCGGAGTATTTTCAAAATGAAAGAATTAGCCAGAAAAGCTTTGCACACTTGTCCTGTCACATGATGACCTCAAATAGAATAACCATTGTCATTTTGTCCTCATCAAATGTCAGACACATACAATTCATCAATATCACTATCATTCTTAGCTTTAATTGTATGTTAGTAATGAGTCATTTAGGAGGTCGGGAATAATGGTAAACCATTTTTACTCTGATATGGGATAGAAATCTCTCAGAAGAGAAATTACCAAAATAACCTGGCCCCAAAATGAAAGCCATGGAAAGCTCCATTTTTGTAAAGTTGAAAAGCATAAAGGGACCTTTTTCAAACATGACACGTTTCACCTCTCCTTCCCACTTGCTCACTGAAAGTAAACAATAGGTTTTTGTTGTTGTTTGTTTGGGGGTTTGTTTTGTTTTTAAAAATTTACTATGAACTAGATATGACAGTCATTGCTATGAAAGAGATTATAATACTATTAGCTCTACAGAGCTGAAAAGAGAATTTACCCCTTTTCCTTTTCTTTCTTTCTTCCTTTCTCCCTTTCTTTCTCTCTCTCTCTCATCTTCGCTTCCTTCCTTCCTTTCTTCCTACCTCCCCTCCCTCCCTCCCTCTCTCTTCTCTTTTCTTTCTTTCTTTCTTTCTTTCTTTCTTTCTTTCTTTCTTTCTTTCTTTCTTTCTTTCCTCTTTCTTTTCTCCCTTCTTTCTCTATATAATTGTTCATTATAAAAGGGAATCTAATGTAAATTCCTAGCAGTCAAATTATAGCACTCAAAGAAGCAAATTTTTCTTTAGTAAATTTTACTTTTGTTGCAAACAGAAACAAGTAAATTCAATAGGGAAAAACATCCAGTAGCTTTGGGGTATGCAGTCTTTTAAGGCTGGCAGATTTGCCTGTGTTTGAACACCAACCTAATGGGCATAAAAGTCAATTTGGTCAGATACCTATAATTAATGGAGAACAAACTGATTTTGTTAGACCTCATGAAAATGACTGGGCTTTACAAGATTTCTTTTTATTCGATGTAATTTTATCTTGCAAAGCAAAGGACAATATGTATTATAGATATATGTGTGAAGCAATGTTTTTATTTATAACATTGATTTAGAGACAACCTAAGCCTTCCTGAAAATGAATCCGTTTAGTCTAGTTCAGGTAAATTCCAACTGAATCTTGACTGAAATAATAGAACATTCGTTAGCTCTGCCTGTGAGGTTTTTCTCTCTCAGGGGAAGTTGCATGTATATTGCTATTTGAAGAAACTGACTAAAGCTTACATAGAGAAAGAGTAAGAAAAGAAGATGAGTTTATAATTTAACATTACAAACTCATTACTCGACTAAAGCAAATAGTAATGTAATTCCTTTATAAGCCCAATGATATGGCTTAATGAGTAATGAGTGAAAAAACTGGACACTCTTTTTCTCTTCCATCTGAAATATGTAAAGTTTGGTAAAGGCCAGATAATGTGGTTCAGTATAAACAGTGTTGGACTGGCACCCACGACACTGGATTATCATTTCAATTCTGCCATTTGGTAGCTGAATGACCTTGAGCAATAATCGGAATTTGTTGGCTTCCATTTGTTCATGACTTAAAAGAATTGGACTAGATGATCCCTAAAGTTTGTTCAGCTATGATATTCTAAGATCCTTATTCAAATCAGCAAGTGAGGTTTACATGCCAGTAAATCAAAGCAAGAGGATGGACGTTCTGTTAAAGACTCATTTGAAGGCTGCAACATCAGAGAACTTGTTCAGTAGTCTACCAGTCCTTTGATATTGCGAATATGGTTTGGAGCTCTTAGCCCTAAGTTAGAGCTAAACTGAAGGGTTAGCAAAGTGGTATTTATAACATTTGTACATTATAGTGAAAGAAAACATCAAAATGTATATGTTGGATTATTTGACTTAAACCTGGCTTTTTAGAGAAAAGTAATTCATTCCTTCTTTCATTCTACAGCATTCCCCTCTTATGCGTTACCTCTGGGCCTTTCAGGTTCACCTGTCTCCAGGCCTGTGTTAGATCAGATGAGGCAGGGATTCTTGCCAAGTGATTTACGCAGGGAGTACCCTTTGACAAAATCTATAATGGAGTGAGAAGCAGGGTAAGAAAAGCAGGTCTGCTTCCTGTAGGGCCCAGGTTAACACATATTATAACCAGATTTTTACAAATAAAACTAAAGTATCCTTATATATTAAAGCCCATGCTTTTCATCAGTCTCTGAACTATCCATTCCAGGATGAATACTCAATCTCTGGATTTCACACTATACCCCAGAATACTTTCTAGTAGCTACTGGGTTAGACACAGGCCTGGAAGAAACAGAGAAACCTCATGCTTTCTCTGATGCTAATCAAACCTCACTAAGAAATATGAATTCCATCAGGCTGAGTTTAAGACCCCACTCTGTAGATATGAGGAAATAGATAATAACCAGGTGCTTTTAATTAAGCTAAGAATGATTTGAAGCTAAAAGTCAAAACCTTTATATAATAATTCACAGAAAATGGGCTTTGGGGAAGATGTATCCATACCAAAAACTCAATTTGTCCATCTGGAAAATGAAGGTTGTAAAAATTCAAAATAGAGAATAACCACTGAAATGTTACAGGGTTGTGGGGTTGTGAGAAGGAGGTCAACTACCTCTCAAGAGGAATCAGAGGGTATTATTCTATGTAACAGCATCTTGGCACCATCTGGAGGCCTGTCCTATAGTCTTACTGGCCCAGAAACATAGATTGTCAACATGCCAAAAGTGAATACTTATCTCAGGAGTAGGTACATGGACTAAGCTCCCACAGCTAGTGGTAAAGTCCAGAATGTCTGTTGATTTCTATGTACTGAAAGCCATAAATGACAGGGCTGGGAGCCTCAGGGCTGCACCACTCTTCCCTTGTAATATTTTAGAAGCCATATGATAATTACAACTTTGCTTTGTGAGCATGAAAGCAAAGTGAAGGAGGTACTAAAAAGAAGCTCTGACTCTACTGATGCCCTGTCCCAAGTCCCCAAGTCTCACCTCTGAATGTTCCCTTACCCATGGTGGACAATTTCAGCTATACCATGGACAGCTTCCCACTTTAAATGCCTGCTTCTCTAGACTCCTCTGCTTGAAGTCATCCTTTATGCTTACAAACTTGCTCAGCTACAAGCCAGAACAACACAGAAAGGCCAAGGAGTTAATGCTGCCCTGGGTACAGTCTTCAGCAGAGACTGAATGGGAGTCCAGGGATAATGCCCCAGGCCACTTCTCCTACTGAGGTTCAATTCTGAGGGAGAATTTTATAAAGTTTCTCAGAAAGTCCCCAGCAAGTTAGAACCCCAGTTATCCACATTGTTAGCTTGCTCACTATTGAGCATTCTGTTGGCTTTTCTCTCCACTAGTCTTGCTAGAAAAAAATGCAATCTGAATTTCAGATAAATAAATGAATGTGTATACATATATATGTGTGTGTGCTTATATGTGTGTATTCACATATATGTATACATAGAGATCACTATATCTATCTATATATCTCTATATATTTCTATTCATATATACATTTAGGTAGATGTGTGAATCTATCATCCACCTATCATTTATAATCTGTTATCTATCATCTGTTTCTCTATTCTCTATCTACTATCTTTCATCTATCACCTACTTACTATTTATCATCTATCTTTGTCTCTCATCTATCTGTCTATCCGTCATCTACTTATCAGGAGAGAGAGAAAAAGAGAGGCCAGCAATTACAAATCAGCTAGGATAAAATGTCAACCATACTTGAAGCTGGTGAAGAATTATGAGTATCCTGGGGCGCTGGGTGGCTCAGTCATTTAAGTGTCTGCCTTCAGCTCAGGTCATGATCCCTGGGATGCTAGGATCTAGCCCCTAGTTGGGCTCCCTGATCAGTGGGGAGTCTGCTTTTCCCTCTCTCACTCTTCCTCTCCCTCCACTCATGCTCTTGCTCTCAAATAAAGAAATAAATAAAACATTTAAAAAACAAAAAAGAATGAGTGTCCATATTAGTCTTGCAACCTTAAGTTGCAAAGTCAAGATAGTGAGGGCTTGTCTAACAATTTAGGAACCTCCTGATCTAGTTCAGCCCTTCATTTACAGATGAGGAAACTGATGACCTAAGGACCTGCTTGAGGACCAGTTGCCATGTATGAGTGGCTCTTACACTATTCAACTTTAGCACAAAGGTATTGCATTTCAAAATAAAATACTTCTTTTACATGATACATAAGTTTACATGATACATAAATCATAACATTAGTAATGCTGGTCCCCTCTATTCATGCAAATAACATAGTTAATTCTACATATATATTTTTAAAATATTAAGCTTTATTTTATTCCAAAACTTTAGCTTATGTGTTTCACTTCAAGAAAAAGCTTTCCTACTTTTATTCTGCCCAGTTATTTATTCTGGATACATTAGAATTGTAATATAACTTTGCCTTAGGATATATTTATGTTCCCTGGAGGGGATAGGAGGGCGGGAGTCCTCTACCTCCTGCAGCTGTTTGAAGAAGTAAGTGCACAGGTGTGCAAGTGGGTAGGGTGAGAACCAACTTGCCACCCTTCTTCCAGTTGCCTCTCTATGCTAAAGAGAACTTCTTTCTTTCTTTCCTTTCTGCTTTCTGTTTGCCTTTTTTTTTTTTAATAGCTTTGAAGGAATGGAAAATTTCTGTGGTAGCTGATAGCAAATACAGAAAGGCTCATTTGCATATAGATGTTTCAGCTTGCAACTGCATAATCCCCTGAGAGAGGCCTTGTTTAAATGGGCAGGCAGGCTGGCACAGGGCTGCCGGGCTCCTAATGAAAACTAAATTGAAACTTGGGAAACATTTGCCTTGGAGGTGGCCAGGCTTTTTAGAGTATCAATTTAAATCTGAAAGATGCAGGCAGTCCTGTGCCAAATTGCCCCGCACTCTTTAAAAGTCCTAAAATAGAGGGTTGAGGAGAAATCGAGAGAAAACAATGAATGATTGGGTAAAATCTGAGTGAATCAATGTGCTTCTTTTACTTGGAAATTCTGCCTGAAGTTTCAAAACTATGAGCAGGTGGGAAAGTGGAAAAGAACAGAGATAACACAGAAAGCCGCTCCATTTATTCCCAGGTAACTAACTGGGTGAGCCAAGACTTTTGAGACAACTGGTAATCCATTTATAGGCTAAAGACTTCAGATTGAATGCTCCCCCTGAACTTGACCGTAGGCTAAACAGATAAGGACAAGTCTGAAAACAAGATAATGTGGAAAGAAAAGAGATTACAGAAAGGTCAAAAGATTAGCTGGGGGATAAGTGGAAATCAAAGGAAAATAAGGGAAAGGTTAGAAACTGATACCAGGCAAAGAAGATAAATCAAGTTCACAAGTGGAGGAAGTGAACATAGGAGGAAAATAAGAAATGAGATCACAACTGGCCACAGGATAGGAGAAGAATACAAAGATTATTAAAACTGAAAATGCAAGAAAACAAAAGAACTGACAATGTGAATGAAGGAAATAAAATAAAAACATCAAACTGAATTATCTCTAAGTCTTCATGTCTGAATCTAATGAGAACTGTATGACAAAATTTTCCATATCTCCTTCCCAGGAAAAAACGGAAAGCAAAAAACTAGTTTCTCCCTGCTGTTATTACCCAGAATATAGTTTTCCTTTGATCAACCTTTACTTCATAATCTTTCTGATTCAACACCTAGAATTGGGTGTGATATCATCACTTATTAGCTAAAGCATAACAGGACTAGATCAAGCTTTGGATAAATGAATATCTGAAAGGAACTTTAGTGTAACTATGAGAAAGGTAATAAGACTTCTTATTACCTAATAAGACAACACATGCATGCACAGAAACAGACCCAAGCACGCATACATGCAAGCTTGCTAGATAGAGTATTTGTGACAAAGTGTACACTACCCCCAGGAAGGACAACAGAGGTATCCTACAATGACATATATTATAAATAACATTTACTGATTGCCTACTATGATATTTGAGGTTGATGCTGAAGTGGTGGACTTGATTGGCAGTCTTTGTCCTCACATTGCTTACAGACTAATGTGACAATAAATGAGTGCATGATGAGATATAACCTTTATAGGAAAGAAATAGAAGTAACAGAAAATTTTTCTAAAATTTTCTGTCTATAGTGTCTCATCTAGGAAGGATAAAACCTCAGACATGGAAGAACTTCTGCTAAACTTAGCTTAAAGACTGTATTAAGTGATATGGGTACCAGATTACAAGAGCTAAATTATTCTGTGTATGAAATGGGCAGAGATAGGGATCCTGAGGGAAGATGTTGGAATAGTATGAGATGGGGGAACCTAGCTAGAAACAGGAGTCTATAAGGTTGAAGAGCAAAAGGGGTCCTGGAGGACTAAAAAAGAAAATACACACTATGTAATATAAATCACCTTTTGCTACCCTTCAGCAGAATCTCCAGGAGAACATCCATTTTTTGCCAAGATCTCATGAAGAAGGTTTCCTTTCAGGAATGAAGAGGATTGCTGAATTCTGCCCACGGTCACCTACCCATAAGGCTGTATCTGTTATGCAAAAAGAAAAAAAAATAAAAATAAAGACGATATGACAAACTCAAAACTTATTTATTCAGCATCTACTCTGTCACAGGCCATAGAGGGGGGAGGGCACCAGGGTTAAAATTATAACTGAGCCTGCCCCTGGAAACGACCTACAGGACTTGAGTAGAAAATATTTGATCCCTTTGTATCCATCATTCATGGATCCAACACCTCTTAAAATAATATAAAACAAACAAGCAAAGCCCAGTGAAAACAATTAGAAAATCTAAGTATCCACAGCTAAATGGCAGTATGTGCTAACTGCATGTCATATGCTATGCTGAACACTTTACATGCAACATCTCATTTGAGTCTCACAACCAGTTTTTGAGGTACGTATTTCTGATATTTTAATTATATAGATGAAGAAACTGAAACCTAAAAGTATTAAGTAAGTTCCCAAAATCATAACTATTAGGTAGCAATTCTGAGGCTAAACCCGTATCTGTTTGGTAACAAAGCTCATGTGCTTAAAAAGATCATAGCCATTCTATAAAATTCAAGGTATTATCTTAAAAATTAGAACTGGTTTAGTTAGTTTTTATTATCTGCCAAAGTCTTCCTCCTTGGGAAAAAGCGCTCAAGTTTAAAATGACAGACAACTGCACTTAAAAATCACGAGGGCAATGTCTACATTGTAACTACGCAGTATTTTTAAAAATATGTTTAATCATGCAAGTGTGTGACTGTTGGTTGTGATCTTACCCAGAATGTCAATTAGATTTTTCACTTAGGGGTTTTGGTGCAGAATTAACACAGAAATTCACTGTAATCAACAATACAAATTCTGTTCTAAACATCAAGGATTGTGTACTTGTATGGCACAAGATATCAGGATATCATTAAATTTGGCTTTTTTCTTTATAAAAATGTCATTTGAGTATTTGTGACAAAATATTTGTGTATTGCTTGTGCTTAAGAGGAAAAAGGAAGGAAGGAATGATAGAAGGAAGGAAAGAAGAAAAGTGAATGGATCTATTTGTATTGGAGACTCCTTGCCTTCTGTTTGACTAGTTTCCTTAGTGTACTTTCATCCTTGTTGCTGACCCCAAGTGACTCTAAGCCCAGGTCAGATTTCTCAAATCAGAAATATCAAGAATTTTTTAAAAAGTACTTATAGTTGAGCAATTAAAGACAAGATGAAATTTATATTTAAAATTGTATCTTCCTATAGAAAATAGAAACCAGAAGAACAGAAACCCTTTTTCTTAGGCATTTTAATGACTATTGGACTAAAATCACTCATTACTCTCAGGCACACTGCATTTTGGTTGACCTTGTGGAATATCTACTTGATGGTTTTCAAAATCACTTATCCATGCAGTTTGGCATCTCTGTGCTGTGTTAGCAATCCCAGTTTTGTATTAGACTTTACTTCAATCTTTTGTCTAGGTTCTGAATTTCCTCTCTTCTTTCTCATCAAAATATGTAAGCAAATACAAAGGAGTAATTGAGGGCTGTCAGGTAATCTTAATATTTTAAAATGTTTATCCTAAATCATGCATACACTTGTATAAGATGCAGAAGCTAGGTAGTGGTTACCTACCTGAAGTCCTGGGGTCACTAAGAAATTCCTAAATGTAATGATGAGAATCCTTATAAAAAGTTTCAGAAACAGTAAAACAATGGGATGTTTACCATCATTAGATTAATATAATTTGGATTTTGCATTATCTTATCAATGATTTAAAAAGGCACTGGTGTCTGTTCAGGGATGAAATTCATTTGTCTCTAAATTTTCTATCCTTTCTAGTCTTATTAGTTTCTTTAAATATTTATTAAGTGGTTGATTACTATTTGCCTGGTACCATATTTTATGTTCATATATGATCTCATGTAATACTCATAGAAAATCTATGTTCTGGAATGCATATTTCCATTTCATGGATATACCCAGAAAGATTAAGCAACTTGCCTGAAGCCCCACAGCTGGAAAGTAGATCTGGAATATGGATATATAGGTCTATTTGACTCTAAAGCCTGTTGCTTAATCTGTACTGCCTGCTCAGAGCAGCCTAGGAACTAGCCAGAGAGGCCTGATCTCCTAACCTCAATTCCCCCTACTTCTAACAAGAATGCTTGAGGACAAGATCCTGCTCTAGATCATGTGGTCTAAGTGGGACCAACCTACCCACCCCCCAGCCCCAGTTCCTGGGGGAGGTACAAGATGTAGACATGGCCAGTTAGAGCCCATGCCTCTCACTATAATGGTAGGAAGTGGTGTTACCTGTCATCAGTATATGGGCAGAGTCTACCCAAAAAGAAGCTAAGATGTTGAGAGGCAAGAATAGAAAGAAGGATAGACCTAGGAATAATATTTGGATAAACTACTCTTTATCCAGTAGTAACTTGGACCCTTCTAAGGGCCAATAGATTTGATTCTTATATTTATTCTTCCTTAAGCCAATTTGAATTTGGGTTCACTTACAACTAGAAGAAAAAACCAGATGAAGAGAACACATATTTCTCACTTGGTAATGAAACAACATTGGCAAGAGACATCATGGAAAAATGTGGATTTTTTTCCTACAGTCTTTCACACTTCCCTAACTTCTGACCATTTACAAAAGTTCTAGTGAGGCCACCTCTTTTAGTGTGGTGTTATAATCAAAGGTGGCGTTTTGAAGTTTGCACCCTGTTCCTTTTTTTCCTGTTAAAGTCCTTCAATACATGCTATTTTCTTGCCTTTGTCTGTTTTGATTTGTTCTCCTTACTGATACTTGGATCAGCAATGAAGATGGGGCCCAGGTCAAGGAGATTTATAATAATAAAGACCAAGAAGTTTGTCAATGAGTAGTCAGGGAAGATTTTTTAAAAGTATTTTGTCATAATAATTTCATGAAGCAACTGATAAATTTGTGACAATAAAAAATCTATGGGCAGACTGGAGGAGACAAGATGGCAGAGAAGTAGCAGGCTGAGACGACATCAGGCAGCAGGAGATCAGCTAGATAGCCTATCAAACCATTCTGAACACCTACGAATCCAACAAGAGAGTGAAGAGAAGAAGAGCAAAAATTCTAGAAAAAGAAAATTGACCACTTTCTAAAAGGTAGGACCAGCGGAGAAGTGAATCCAACGCAATGGGAAGATAGACTCCGGGGGGGGAGGGGCCGGCTCCCGGCAAGCAGCAGAACAATGGAGCACAAAATCAGGACTTTTAAAAGTCTGCTCCATGGAGGGACATCACTCCAGAGGCTAACCTGGGGTGAAGACCTCACGGGGACAGCGTGGACTCAGGTCCCATGGGGTCACAGAAGGATCGGGGGTGTCTGAGTGTCAAAGAGCTCACAGGTATTAGAGCAGGGAAGCTGGCTGCAGAGACAGAGCTGAGGAGTGAGCTCTCAACTCGGGGTTACCTAGAACCATAATCCATGACACAGGCCGGTGCTCTGTGCGTGGGGTCCTCACAAGATCTGGGGAGACTCCAACCTGGGAGAGCCCAGGGATCTGTGGGGTTCGGAGACTCCGGGTGGGACTCTGTGCCAGAGACAGAGACACTTGGTCACAGGCTGGGTGACCTCGGAGCGCAGCCAGAGGCCAGTGAGATGGGAGTGATTGCGCGTGATTTTCTCCAAGCGGGGCTGGAGGCTGGGGAGACCGGGGTGATTAAGCGCTTTTCTCTGAAGGTCCACTGAAGACGGAGGCCCCAAGATCTCGGCTCCTCCGAGCCAGAGATTGGGCAGCCGCCATTTTCATTCCCATCCTCCAGGACTCTACGGAAAGCGTCCAGGGAACAAAAGCCCCCGAAAGCGAACCTGAGAGGAAACTTAGCCCAGCCCCTGGTAAGGGTGGTGCAATTCTGCCTGGGGCAGAGACACTTGAAAATCACTACAACAGGCCCCTTCCCCAGAAGATCAACAAGAAATCCAGCCAAGACCAAGTTCACTTAACAAGGAGAACAGTGGAATTCCAGAGGAGGAGAAAGCAAAGCATGGAATTCTTGGCTTTCTCCCCATGAATCTTTAGTCTTGCAAAGTTAATTAATTTTTTAAATTTTTTTTTCTCTTCTGCTATTTTTTTTTAACTTTTACCCTTTCCTCTTTTAACATTTTTAACTAGTTTATCTTAATAACTTTCTT
Organism: Taxidea taxus jeffersonii; assembly: GCA_003697995.1. Lineage (NCBI taxonomy): Eukaryota > Metazoa > Chordata > Mammalia > Carnivora > Mustelidae > Taxidea > Taxidea taxus. Next base: position 125,383 of record ML093018.1, on the reverse strand, counting down.
TAAAAAAAAACTTTTTTTAACCTTTATTATTACAGTCATATTTTATCCTTCACTGTATCTAACTTTATTCTTTGTATACATATAGGGTTTTTCTTTCTTCTAACATATTTGGGTACAACTTCTAATAGATCAAAATACACCCAAAATCTAGTATGAGGCTTAATCTAGTCTCCAGTCCAAGGAAGTTCTCTCCACTTTCTTTCTTTTTTTTTTTTTTTTTATTCTCCCTACCAATTTACCTTATCAACTCTTTTGTTAGGAAAAAAATATTTTTTTCATCTTCATAGTCATATTTCATCCCTTCATTGTGTTTACCCTTATATATGTTTTTCATACTTTAAAATTTGGGGAGGTAGTTTCTTCTAAGAGACCAAAAAACTCCCAAAATTAAGTGGGCGACCCTGTTCTAGTCACCAGTCTAATACATATATATTTCTTTTTCTTTTTTTATATTTTTTTATTTGTGCTCTCTTTTTTTATAATTTATTTTCTATTTTCTGAACTTCTTTTTACCCCCTTTCTCCCCCCCCACCCATGATTTGGGGTCTCTTCTGATTTGGTTAAAGCACATCTTCCTGGGATCTTTGCCACCCTTTTAGTATTACATTTGGTCCTTCATATATTCTTATCTGGACAAAATGACAAGGCGGAAAAACTCACCACAAAAAACAGAACAGGAGGCAGTACCAAAGACTAGGGACCTAATCAATAAAGACATCGGTAATATGTCAAATCTGGAATTAACGACGACGATTCTTAAGGTTCTAGCCGGGCTCAAAAAAGGCATAGAGAAGTCCAAATAAGTCCAGAGAAGTAAAAGCCCTTTCTGGAGAAATAAAAGAACTAAAATCTAACCAAGTTGAAATTAAAAAAGCTATTAATGAGGTGCAATCAAAAATGGAGGCTCGTACTGCTAGGATAAATGAAGCAGAAGACAGAATTAATGATATAGAAGACCAAATGACAGGGAATAAAGAAGCTGAGCAAAAGACAGACAAACAACTACTGGACCATGAGGGGAGAATTCGAGAGATAAGTGATACCATAAGAAGAAACAACATTAGAATAATTGGGATTCCAGAAGAAGAAGAAAGAGAGAGAGGAGCAGAAGGTATATTGGGCAGAATTATCGTAGAGATTTTCCCTAATACAGCAAAGGGAACAAGCATCAAAATCCAGGAGGTGCAGAGAACACCCCTCAAAATCAATAAGAATAGGTCCACACCATGTCATCTAATAGTAAAATTTACAAGTCTTAGCGACAAAGAGAAAATCCTGAAAGCAGCCAGGGACAAGAAGTCTGTAACATAAAATGGTAAAAATATTAGATTGGCAGCAGACTTATCCACAGAGACCTGGCAGGCCAGAAAGAACTGGCATGATATATTCAGAGCACTAAACGAGAAAAACATGCAGCCAAGAATACTTTATCCAGCTAGGTTATCATTGAAAATAGAAGGAGAGATAAAAAGCTTCCAGGACAAACAAAAACTGAAAGCATTTGCAAACACCAAGCCAGCTCTACAGGAAATATTGAAAGGGGTCCTCTAAGCAAAGAGAGACCCTAAAAGTATTATCAGAAAGGAACAGAGACAATATACAGTAACACTCACCTTACAGGCAATGCAATGGCACTAAATTAATATCTCTCAATAGTTACCCAGAATGTAAATGGACTAAATACCCCAATCAAAAGACACAGGGTTTCAGAATGGATAAAAAACCAAACCCATCAATATGCTGCCTACAAGAAATTCATAGACCTGCAGACACCTCCAGATTGAAAGTGAGGGGGTGGAAAACAATTTACCATGCTAATGGACATCAGAAGAAAGCTGGGGTGGCAATCCTTATATAAGATCAATTAGATTTTAAGCCAAAGACTATAATAAGAGATGAGGAAGGACACTTCATCATACTCAAAGGGTCTGTCCAAAAAGAAGATCTAACAATTTTAAATATCTATGCGCCTAACATGGGAGCAGCCAACTATATAAACCAATTAATAACAAAACCAAAGAAACACTTCGACAAAAATACAATAATAGTAGGGGACTTTAACACGCCCCTCACTGAAATGGACAGATCATCCAAGCAAAAGATCAACAAGGAAATAAAGGTCTTAAATGACACACTGGAGCAGATGGACATCACAGATATATTCAGAACATTCCATCCCAAAGCAACAGAATACACATTCTTCTCTAGTGCCCATGGAACATTCTCCAGAATAGATCACATCCTGGGTCATAAATCAGGTCTCAACAGGTATCAAAAGATTGGGATCATTCCCTGCATATTTTCAGACCACAATGCTCTGAAGCTAGAACTGAATCACAAGAGGAAATTTTGAAAGAGCACAAATATATGGAGACTCAAGAGCATCCTTCTAAAAAATGAATGGGTCAACCAGGAAATTAAAGAAGAATTGAAAAAAATCATGGAAACAAATGATAATGAAAACACAACTGTCCAAAATCTGTGGGACACAGCAAAGGCAGTCCTGGGAGGAAAATATATAGTGATGCAAGCCTATCTCAAGAAACAGGAAAGGTCTCAAATACACAACCTAACTCTACACCTAAAGGAGCTCAGAAAGATCAACAAAGAAAGCCTAAATCCAGAAGGAGAAGAGAAATAATTAAGATCAAAGCAGAAATCAATGAAATAGAAACCAAAAAAAGCAACAGAACAAATCAATGAAACTAGAAGCTGGTTCTTTGAAAGAATTAATTAAGATTGATAAACCCCTGGCCAGACTTATCAAAAAGAAAAGAGAAATAAAATCATGAATGAAAGAGGAGAGATCACCACCAACACCAAAGAAATACAAACAATCATAAGAACGTATTATGAGCAACACTATGCCAACAAATTTGACAATCTGGAAGAAATGCATGCTTTCCTAGAGACATATAAACTGCCAAAACTGAACCAGGAAGGAATAGAAAACCTGAATAGGCCCATAACCAGCAAGGAGATTGAAACAGTCATCAAAAATCACCAAACAAACAAAAGCCCAGGGCCAGATGGCTTTCCAGGGGAATTCTACCAAACATTTAAAGAAGAATTATTTCCTGTTCTCCTAAAACTGTTCCAAAAAATAGAAATGGAAGGAAAACTTCCAAACTCATTTTATGAGGCCAGCATCACCTTGATCCCCAAACCAGACAAGGATCCCATCAAGAAAGAGAATTACAGACCAATATCCTTGATGAACACAGATGCGAAAATTCTCACCAAAATACTAGCCAATATGATACTACAGTACATTAAAAGGATTATTCACCACAACCAAGTTGGATTTATTCCAGGGCAGGAGGTTGGTTCAACATCCACAAATCAATCAATGTGATACAATACATTAACAAAAGAAAGAACAAGAACCATATGATACTCTCAATAGATGCTGAAAAAGCATTTGACAAAGTACAGCATCCCTTTCTAATCAAAACTCTTCAAAGTGTAGGGAGAAAGGGCACATACCGCAATATTATCAAAGCCATCTATGAAAAATCCACCACAAGTATCATTATCAAGGAGAAAAATTGAGAACTTTTCTGCTAAGTTCAGGAACATGGCATGGATGTCCATTATAACCACTGCTATTCAACATAGTACTAGAAGTCCTAGCCTCAGCAATCAGACAACAAAAA
>ML093018.1:0-121327 GCA_003697995.1 Taxidea taxus jeffersonii | reverse complement strand
GACATGAACAGACATTTCTGCAAAGAAGACATCCAGATGGCCAACAGACACATGAAAAAGTGCTCCACATCACTGGGCATCAGGGAAATACAAATGAAAACCACAATGAGATACCACCACACACCAGTCAGAATGGCTAAAATTAACAAGTCAGGAAATGACAGATGCTGGCGAGGATGTGGAGAAAGGCGAACCCTCCTACACTGTTGGTGGGACTGCAAGCTGGTGCAACCACTCTGGAAAACAGCATGGAGTTTCCTCAGAAAATTGAAAATAGAGCTACCTTATGACTGGGTATTTACCCTAAAGATACAAACGTAGTGATCCAAAGGGGCACGTGTACCCAAATGTCTATAGCAGCAATGTCCACAATAGCGAAGTTATGGAAAGAACCTAGATGTCCATCAACAGATGAATGGATAAAGAAGAAGTATATATATACAATGTATATATATACATTGTATATATATACAATGGAATACTATGCAGTCATCAAAAGAAATGAAATCTTACCATTTGCGACAACATGGATGGAACTAGAGCGTATTATGCTTAGTGAAATAAGTCAACTGGAGAAAGACAACTATCACATGATCTCCCTGATATGAGGAAGTGGAGATGCAACGGGGGTGGGGGTTAAGATGGTAGGAAAAGAAAAAATGAAACAAGATGGGATCAGGAGGGAGACAAACCAAAAGAGACTCTTAATGTCATAAAACAAACTGAGGTGGGTGGGGGGGAGAGGGGTTGGGAGAGTGTGGTGGGGTTACATTATATGTTTAAATAAAAAAAAAAAAAGCTTAAATAAAAAAAAGCAGAAGTGTATATATATACAATGGAATACTATGAAGCCATCAAAAGAAATGAAATCTTACCATTTGCGACGACATGGATGGAACTGGAGGGTATTATGCTTAGCGAAATAAATCAATTGGAGAAAGACAACTATCATATGATCTCCCTGATATGAGGAAGTGGAGATGCAATGGGGGTGGGAGTTAAGGGGGTAGGAAAAGAAAAAATGAAACAAGATGGGATCAGGAGGGAGACAAACCAAAAGAGACTCTTAATGTCATAAAAAAACTGAAGGGGGTGAGGAGGAGGAGTGTTGTGAGATGGTGGTGGGGTTACATTATATGTTTAAATAAAAATAAAATTTAAAAAATCTATGGGCAATTAGCAAGTTACATTATCTATATATATGACTTCTTAAAATATTATTATTCAAATGACCAGAAAATTCAGACCGTATTTTTGAAAAGAAAGATTTGCTTTAGAGATGCATGTATAGATGCCTCTGTCCTCCAATTTAGCTAGTGCTTAATAAATTCTTATGAATTAATGGGTTAAAAATTAAGTCTTACCTCCTTGTTCATAACTAAGTTAAGGTATCAGAATCCTCAGACTAGCCAGAATATGGCATTTGTCAAAGTACAGAACTTGTTCTGAAACTAGGTTCATTTATTAAAGTATTTTTTTAATAAACATGCAATGTATTTTTATCCCCAGGGGTACAGGTCTGTGAATCACCAGGTTTACACATTTCACAGCACTCACCATAGCACATACCCACCCCAATGTGCATAACCCCACCACGCTCTCCCGACCCCTTCCCCTCAGCAACCCTCAGTTTCTTTTGTGAGATTAAGAGTCTCTTATGGTTTGTCTCCCTTCTGACCCCATCTTGTTTCATTTATTCTTTTCCTACTCCCCAAACCCCCCATGTTGCATCTCCACTTCCTCATATCAGGGAGATCATATGATAATTATCTTTCTCTGATTGACTTATTTTGCAAAGCATAATACCCTCTAGGTCCATTCACGTCGTTGCAAATGGCAAGATTTCATTTCTTTTGATGGCTGCATAGTATTCCAATGTATATATATACCACTTCTTCTTTATCCATTCATCTGTTGATGGACATCTAGGTTCTTTCCATAACTTGGCTATTGTGGACATTGCTGCTATAAACATTCGGGTACACGTGCCCCTTCAGATCACTACATTTGTATCTTTAGGGTAAATACCCAGTAGAGCAATTGCTGGGTCATAGGGCATCTCTATTTTCAACTTTTTGAGGAATCTCCATGCTGTTTTTCAGATTGGTTGCAGCAGCTTGCATTTCCACCAAAAGTGTGGGAGGGTTCCCCTTTCTCCACATCCTTGGCAGCATCTATCATTTCCTGACTTGTTTATTCTAGCCATTCTGACTGGTGTGAGGTGGTATCTCATTGCAAATATCATTCTCAATAGAGAAAAACTGAAAGCTTTTTCACTAAGATCAGTAACATGGCAGGGATGGCCGTTATCACCACTACTATTCAACATAGTACTAGAAGTCTTAGCCTCAGCAATCAGACAACTAAAAGAAATTAAAGGCATCCAAATAGGCAAAGAAGAAGTCAAACTATCACTCCTTGCAGATGATATGATACTATATGTGGAAAACCTCAAAGGCTCCGCTCCAAAACTGGTAGAACTTGTACAGGAATTCAGTAAAGAATCAATGTACAGAAATCAGTTGCATTTCTTTATACCAAAAACAAGACAGAAGAAAGAGATATTAAGGAGTCAGTCCCATTTACAATTACACCCAAAACCATAAGATACCTAGGAATAAACCTAACCAAAGAGGCAAAGAATCATACTCAGAGAACTATAAAGTACTCATTAAAGAAACTGAGGAAGACACAAAGACATGGAAAAATGTTCCATGCTCATGGAATGGAAGAATAAATATTGTGAAAATGTCTATGCTACCTAAAGCTATCTAACATTTAATGCAATGCCTATCAAAATCCCATCCATTTTCTTCAAAGAAATGGGACAAATAATCCTAAAATTTATATGGAACCAGAAAAGACCTCGAATAGCCAAAGGAATATTGAAAAAGAAAGCCAAAGTTGGTGGCATCACAATTCCAGACTTCAAGCCCTATTACAAAGCTGTCATCATCAAGACTGTATGGCACTGGCACAAAAACAGACACATAGATGAATGGAACAGAATAGAGAGCCCAGAAATAGACCCTCAGCTCTATGGTTAAATAATCTTCGACAAAGCAGGAAAGAACATCCGATGGAAAAGACAGCCTCTTCAACCAATGGTGTTGGGAAAATTGGACAGCCACATGCAGAAAAGTGAAATTGGACCATTTCCTTACACCACACATAAAAATAGACTCAAAATGGATGAAGGACCTCAACGTGAGAAAGGAATCCATCAAAATCCTTGAGGAGAACACAGGCAGCAACCTCTTCGACCTCAGCCACAGCAACTTCTTCCTAGGAACATTGCCAAAGTCAAGGGAAGCAAGGGCAAAAATGAACTATTGGGACTTCATCAAGTTTGAAAGCTTTTGCACAGCAAAGGAAACAGTCAACAAAACCAAAAGACAACTGACAGAATGGGAGAAAATATTTGTGAACGACATATTAGACAAAGGGCTAGTAACCAAAATTTATAAAGAGCTTAGTAAACACCTAAAAACCAAATAATCCAATCAAGAAATGGGCAGAGGACATGAACAGACATTTATGCAAAGAAAACATCCAGATGGCAAACAGACACATGAAAAAATGCTCCACAACACTCGGCATCAGGGAAATAGAAATCAAAACCATAAGAGGTTCATTTTTAATTATCTTATTTATTTTTTTTTCCTGACTATTGAATTATATGAGTCCTTTATATATTTTGTATGTTAACCCTTTATCAGATATATAGTTTACAAATATTTTTCACAGGTTGCTTTTTCATTTTGTTGATTGTTTTCTTTGCCATGCAGAAGCTTTTTACTTTGTGTAGTCTTACTTGTTTATTCTCACTTTGTTGCTTTTGATTTTATGTCAAATCCAAAAAATCACTGACAGGATGAATGCCAAAGAACTTACCCCTCCTATGTTTTCTTTTTTTTTTTTTTTTTTAAGATTTTATTTATTTATTTGACTGACAGAGATCACAAGTAGGCAGAGAGGCAGGCAGAGAGGCAGGCAGAGAGAGAGGAGGAAGCAGGCTCCCCGCCAAGCAGAGAGCCCAACGTGGGGCTCGATCCCAGGACCCTGAGATCATGACCAGAGCCAAAGGCAGCAGCTTAATCCACTGAGCCACCCAGGTGCCCCCCTCCTATGTTTTCTTCTTTGAGTTTTACAATTTCTGTTGTTACAAACAAGTCTTTTGAGTTGATCTTGTGTATGGCATAGGGTAGTGCTTTTGCTTCACTCTTTTGCACGTGAATATCATTTATGGAAGATGCTCCCCCTTCCATTGTAACATTTTGGGATCTTTTTAAAAATTAATTGGCCATATATATTTATGTTTATTTCCTGGCTCTGTATTCTGTTTCATTGATCTATATGTCTGTTTTTATGCCAATACTATACTGTTTGATTATTATTTCTATGAAAAATACTTGGATTTTGTTGAGATAACATTGAATCTGTAGATCACTTTAGGTACTATGGATGTTTTAACAATTTTAATTCTTCTAAACCACAAATACAGGATATCTTACCATTTATTTGTGACTTCTTCAATTTTTTCATCAACAATTTATAGTTATCAGCAGACATATATTTTGCACCCTTCCCTTGGTTAAATTTATTCCTACCGATTTTATTCCTTTTGGTGCTATTGCAAATGAATTCTTCTCTTATTTTCTTTTCCTGATAATTTTTCTGTTATTGTATAAAATGCAACTGATTTTTGTATATTGATTTTGTATCTTGTAACTTTACTGAATTCCTTAATTAGTTCTAATGTTCTAACAGTTTGTGGTTGTTGTTGGAATTTTTAGGGTTTTCTAGATGTAACATCATGTCATCTGCAAACAGGGCATCATTTTACTTTTCCTTTCTGATTTGTATACATTTTTGTTATTTTATCTTGCCTAATTTCTCTGGCTAGGACTTTCAGCACTAGGTTGAATAAAAGTGGTGAGGATGGGTATCATTGTCTTGTTTCTGATCTTACAGGAAAAGCTTTCAGGTGTTCACTGTTGAATATGATGTTATCTGTGAGTTTATCATATGTGGTCTTTATTAGTTTGAGGGACATTCCATCAATACCTAATTATCAAAAGTTTTTATCATGAAAGGATATTTAATATTTTCAAATTCTTTTTCTGCATCTATTGGAGCAATCATATGATTTTTATCCTTCATTTTGCTAATGTGATTTAGCACTTTCTAGTTTATGTAATGTAAATATTTCCATCATGGCTGATTTCAAGTTATTAGCAGTTTATTGATTGGCTTGCAAAATTTCTGAAAGTTTGGCCTTTAGATCTTATAAATCAGTATGAGAATACTGATCAACTCCCACCTGTCCTAGAATGGGGTTTCTCTTAAAAAACAAAATAGGGAAGGTCTCTGGCTTGATTTGAGGGATTTACTATCATTTTAAACCAATTACCATGGCTAGGCATGTGGGTAACTACAATTACTCTTCTTAGCTCTTGTGACTTCCTCTTACTGTCTGGGAAGATGTCTTGGTGTGCATGGGCTGTTATAACAACAACAACAACAAAAACAAAAACAAAAACAAACACCATGGAATGATACTTAAACAATATTTTTACAATTCTGAAGACTAGAAGTTCTACTTTAGGGTGCCAGCAATTGGATTCCACTAAGGGACTGCTTCCTAGTTTGCAGGCACCTATCTTTTCACTGTATCCTCACATAGTAGAAAGAGACAGGTATTATCCCTCTTGTGTCCTTTCTTATAAGGGCATTAACCCATTCATGAGGGCTCCATCCTCACGACCTAATACTTCCCCAGGGCCCCACCTTTAAATACCATTACATTGAGTATTAGGCTTTAACATATGGATTTTGGTGGGACACAAGCCTTCAGTCCATAGAAGTAAGCACTCAGAGTGGCAACTGCACCAAGTTCACATACCTGATACATTCCTTGAATGTCCAGAAGAAGAGAAATTAGATTGGACAGAGAAGATGATGCTATATAATCCCAAAGAGAAAGACAAAATGTATAAATATAAAGTTATCAAGAATATATTGACCATAATAATTACAAAGAAGAATTGGGGGAAGGTATTTTAAGAATCCATTTCTTAGTTTAGAAACAGAGGAGAAAATAGAAGGACATTACTTATATGCATGAATTAAATTTTTAAAAACCTTGAGCAGGGACTTGTTTTTTAAGATAAAGTGTGGATACAGACCCAGTGTTTTCTTCTCATGAAAATGATACTAGGGAAAACATGTAGAATAGAAATGCACATTAGATATATTACTTATTTAAGACTGCCTTTCTTGTGAATATGAGTTTTTCAATAACACAAACACGGTTGTATTTTAATTTAATATAATTTTTTAAAAATTTTAAATTCAATTAATTAACATATAAATTATTATTAGTTTCAGAGGTAGATGTCAGTGACTCATTAGTATTTTTTTAAAAGATTTTATTTATTTATTTGACATAGAGAGAGGGAGAGAGACAGCACAAGCAGGTAGAGCAGTAGGCAGAGGGGAGAAGGAGAAGCAGGATCCTGGCTGACCAGGGAACCCAACATTGGGCTTGGGCCCAGGACTCAGCGGTCATGACCTGAGGCTAAGGCAGATGCTTAACTGACTGAGACATCCAGGTGCCCCTTTTTTTAAATATTTTTTTCATCAGTCTTACATAATACCCAGTGCTCACTACATTGCATGCCCTCCTTGCCCTCTTTTTTTTTTTTTTTAAGATTTTATTGACTGATTTGACAGAGAGAGAGAGAGAGAGATCACAAGTAGACAGAGAGAGAGGGGGATGCAGGCTCGATGCTGAGCAGAGAGACAGATGTGGGGCTGGATCCTAGGACCCTGAGACCATGACCTGAGCTGAAGGCAGAGGCTTAACCCACTGAGCCACCCAAGCACCCCATTACATGCCCTCCTTAATGTCCATCACCTGGTAGCTCCATCCCCCTACCTTCCTCCGCTCCAGTAACCCTCAGTTTGTTTCCTATGATTAAGAGTCTCTTATGGTTTGTCTCCCTCTCTGATTTCATCCTGTTTTGTTTTTTCCTCTCTTCCCCTATGATCCTCTGTTTTGTTTCTTAAATTCCACATACAAGTGAGATCCTATAATAAGTGTCTTTCTCTGATTCACTTATTTCACTTATCATAATACCCTCTAGATCCAACCATATCATTTTAAATGACAAGATGTCATTTTCTTTTTAATTAATTATTTATTTATTTGACAGAGAGACACAGTGAAAGAGGGAACACAAGCAAGGGGAGTAGGAGAGGGAGAAGCAGGCTCCCTGCTTATTAGGGAGCCTGATGCAGGGCTCAATCCCAGGATCCTGGGATCATGACCTGATCCAAAGCCAGGCGCTTAATGACTGAGCCACCCATGCACCCGAAATGTCATTTTCTTGATGATTGAGTAAAATTGCATTGTATATGTATACCACTTCTTCTTCTTTATCCATTCATCTGCCAGTGGACATTTAGGCTATTTCCATAGTTTTACTATTGTGGACATTGCTGCTATAAGCATTGAGGTGTATGTGCGCCTTTAAATCACTATGTTTTTATCTTTAGCGGGAAAAGCCTATAGTGTAATTGTTGGGTCATTGTATAGCTCTATTTTCAACTTTTTGAGGAACCTCCATACTATTTTCCAGACTGGCTGAGCTAACTTGTATTCTCACTGACATTATTAGAGGGCTCCCCATTCTCTGCATTCTCACCAACATCTGTCCTTTTGTAACTTGTTAATTTTAGCCATTCTGACTGGTGTGAGGTGGTATCTCATTGTGGTTTTGATTTATATTTCCCTGATGCTGAGTGATGTTGTATACATTTTCATGTGTCTTTTGGCCATTTTTATGTCTTCTTTGGAGAAATGTCTGTTCATGTCTTCTGCCCATTTCTTGATTGGATTATTTGTTCTTTGGGTATTGAGTTTGATAAGTTCCTTATAGATTTTGGATACTAGTCCTTTATCTGATAAGAAATTTGCAAATATCTTCTCCCATTCTGTTGGTTGTCTTTGGTTTACTCAAGTGTTTCCTTTCCTATGCAAAAGCTTTTGATCTTGATGAAGTCCCAGCAGTTCATTTTTGCAATTGTTTCCCTTGCCTTTGGAGATGTGTTTAACAAGAAGTTCCTGTGATCTATGTCACAGAGGTTACTGCCTATGTTCTCCTCTAGGATTTTGATGGATTCCTTTCTCACTTTTAGGTCTGACCTCCATTTTGAGTCTATTTTTGTGTATTGTGTAAGGAAATTGTCCAGTTTCATTTTTCTGCATGTGTCTGTCCAACTTTCCCAGTACCACTTGTTGAAGAGACTTTTTCCATTGGATTTTCTTTCCTGATTTGTTGAGGATTAGCTGATCATAGAGTTGAGCATCTATTTCTGAGTTTTCTATTCTGTTCCATTGATCTATGTGTCTGTTTTTGGTCCAGTACCATACTGTCTTGAAGATTACAGCTTTGTAATAGAGCTTGAGGTCAGGCATTGTCATTCCCCTAGCTTTAGTTTTCTTCTTCAACATTCTTTGGTAATTTGGGGTCTTTTTTTGTTCCCTACAAATTTTAGGATCATTTTTCTAGCTCTGTGAAAAAAGTTGATGGTATATTGATAGGGATTGCATTGAACGTATAGATTGCTCTAGGAAGCATTTTAATAATATTTGTTCTTCCAATCCATGAGCATGGAATGTTTTTCCATTTTTTGTGTGTGTGTCTTCCTCAATTTTGTGTCTTTTTCTATTTCTTTCAGGAGTATTTTATAGCTTTCTGAGCATAGATCCTTTGCCTCTTTGGTTAGATTTATTCCTAGGAATCTTATGGTTTTGGTACAATTGTAAATGGGATTGACTCCTTAATTTCTCTCTCTTTTTTCTCAATGCTGGTGTATAAAAATGAAACTGACTTCTGTGCATTGATTTTATATCCTGTCACTTTGCTGAATTCTTGTATGAGTTCTAACAATTTTGGGGTGGAGTCTTTTTGGTTTTCCACATAGAGTATCATATCATCTGTGAAGAGTGAGAGTTTGACTTCTTTGCTGATGTAGATGCCTTTTATTTCTTTTTTGTTGTCCAACTGTTGAGGTTAGTACTTCTAGTACTATGTTAAACAACACTGGTGAGAGTGGACATCCCTGCCATGTTCCTGACCTTAGGGGAATAGCTTTCAGTTTTTCCTCATTGAGTATGATATTCACAGTGGGTTTTTCATATATGGTTTTTATGATATTGAGGTAAATACCCTCTCTTCCTACACTCTGAAGAGTTTTAATCAAGAGAGGATGTTGTACTTTTGCAAATGCTTTTTCTACATCTATTGAGAGGATCTTATGGGTTTTTTTTTGTCATTTCTTTTATTAATGTAGTATATCACATTGATTGATTTGCAGATGTTGATCCAACCTTGCAGCCCAGGAATAAATCCAATTAAGTCATGGCAAGTAATCCTTTTAATGTATTGTTGGATCTTGTTGGCTAGTATTTTGTTGAGAAATTTTGCATTCATGTTTATCAGGGATATTGGTCTGTAATTCTCTTTTTTGGTGGGGTCTTTGTTTGGTTTGGGGATCAAGATAATGTTGTCCTTATAGAAAGAGTTTGAAAGTTTTGCTTCCATTTCTATTTTTTTTAAGATTTTATTTATTTATTCATTCATTCCTCAGAGGGAGAGGCACAGTGAGAGAGGGAACATAAGCAGGGGGAGTGAGAGAGGGAGAAGCAGGCTTCCCGCTGAGCAAGCAGCCCGATGTGGGGCTCAATCTCAGGATGCCGGGATCATGACCTGAGCCAAAGGCAGATGCTTAACGACTGAGCCACTCAGGCACCCCCCATTTCTATTTTTTAAATAGCTTCAGAAGAACATTATTTAAATGTTTGGTGGAATTCCCCCAAGGAAGCCATCGGGCCCTGGACTCTTGTTGGGATATTTTTGATTACTGCTTCAATTTCCTTGCTGGTTATGAGTCTGTTCAGGTTTTCTGTTTCTTCCTGTTTCAGTTTTGGTAGTTTTTACATCTGTAGGAGTGCATCCATTTCTTCCAGATTTCTGAATTTGTTGGCATATAGTCACTCATAATATGTTTTTATAATTGTGTTTCTTTGGTGTTGGGTGTGATACTCCTCTTTCATTCATAATTTTATTTATTTGGGTCCTTTCTCTTTTCTTTTTGATAAGACTGGCCATGGACTTATCAAATTTTTATCTTTATCAAAGAATTTAATTCTTTCAGAAGACCAGCTCCTGGTTTCATTGATCTGTTCTACAATTCTTTTGGTTTGTATTTCATTGATTTCTGCTCTAATCTTTATTAATTATCCTCTCCTGCTGTGTTTAGGCTTCATTTGCTGTTGTTTCTCCAGAGCCTTAGGTGTAAGGTTAGAATGTGTATTTGAGACTTCTCTTGTTTCTTGAGAAAGGTTTGTGTTGCTATATATTTCTCTCCTAGAATTGCCTCTGCTGCATCCCAAAGGTCTTGAACAGTTGTGTTTTCATTTTTGCTTGTTTCCATGAATTTTTTTTTTTTTTAATTTCCTGCTTGACCTATTCATTCTTTAGTAGGATGCTCTTTAGTAGAATGCTCTGAATATATCAGTGAAGTCCATCTGGTTCAATGTGCCATTCAAAGCCCTGTTTCTTTGTTGATCTTCTGCTTACAACATCTGTCCATTGCAATGAGTGGCGTGTTAAAGTCCCCTACTATTACTGTATTATTATCAATGTGTTAGTCCTGGAAGATTTCTATCTCTCCTTCTATTTTGAATGACATCCTAGCTAGATAAAGTATTCTTGGCTACATTTCTTTTTTTTCATTTAGCACCCTGAATATATCATGTCAATCTTTTCCAGCCTGCCAGATCTCTGTGGATAGGTCTACTGCCAGTCTGCGTCTACCACTGTAGGTTACAGACCTTTTATTCTGAGCTGCTTTTAGGATTTTCTCTTTGTCTCTGAGATTTACAAGATTCACTATTATATGTTGGGGTGTTGACCTATTTTTATTGATTTGCGGGTGTTCTCTGTGCCTCCTGGACTTGGATTCCTGTTTCCTTCCTCAGATTAGGGAAGTTCTTTATTATAATTTCTCCAATATACCTTCTGCCTCTCTCTCTTTCTCTCTTTCTCTCTCCTCCTCTTCTTCTGGGATCCCAATTATTCTAATATTGTTTCACTTTATAGTATCACTTATCTCTTGAATTCTTCCCTCATGATCCAGTAGTTGTTTATCTCTCCTTTTCTCAGCTTCTTTATTCTCCATCATTTTGTCTTCTATGTCATTAATTCTCTCTTCTGCCTCATTTGTCCTAGCAGTTAGAGCCTCTATTTTTTATTGAATCTCATTAATAGTCTTTTTTATTTCGACTTGATTAGATTTTAGTTCTTTTCTTTCTTTTTTCTTTCTTTTCTTCTATGCTTTTCTCAAGCCCAGCTAGTATCTTTGTAATCATTACTCTGAACTCTATTTTCAACATCTTACTTACATCCATACTGATTATGTCCCTAGCAGTCAGTACTGCCTCTTATTCTCTTTTTTGATGTGAGTTTTTTCATCCTGTCCTTCTGTAAAGAGAAGAATAGATGAACAAATGACAACAACCCCAGAGAAATATACACTAAAAAAAAATGAGAAGAGACCAGGAACTGAAAAAGAAAAAGTTTAAAAAAAGAGAAAGTAATCAGACAAGTGAACAGAATAGAGCAATTTGCTGGATTCTCTGTGTGTTTTGGTCTGTTTCTTAGAAAACTATATCCCAAAATTATAAAGAAAGGAAAACTTATATATGTACAAAAATGAAATTAAATACAGTGAAAGGATAGAATGTATCTGTAAAAATGAAAATTAAAAGACAAAAAAAAGAAGAAATATAAACAGACCTGTGAACAGCACAGAGCAATATACTATATCTTTAGTGTAAGGAAAAATATATATATACAAAAATAAAAATAAATGAAAGGGTAGAATGTAACTGTAAAAGTGAAAATTATAAAAAATTTGAAAAAAGTTGATAAATAAGAAATTTGTTGAAAAGGGAAAGAGAAATAAAATTAAAATTGAAAGAATAAAGAATCATGGTGGAAAAAAAACCAAACATGAATTCTATATACTATTTTCCCCTAGCATTGGAGTTTTTCAGTTCTGTATGATCCATAAACTTGGTCTTGGCTGGATGTTCTTGCTGATCTTCTGGGCAATGGACCTGTTGCATTGATTCTCAAGTGTATTTGCCTCAGGCAGAATCGCATTGCCCTTGCCAGGGTCCAGGCTATGTAATCTGTTTTGGATTGCTGTTCCCTAAAGGCTTTTTGCTCTACTTTAGTGGGTGAGAATGAAAATTGCACCCTCACAATCTCTACTCTTGGAGCAAAAATCTCAGGGCCCCACTTCTAGTGAGCCCTCAGAGAAAAGCAGTCAATCACTCCTGCAACCATCGTTTTTGTACTCTGTGCTTCCCTAGCCTATGACCAAGTGTTTCCATCTTAGGAGTCCTGAGCTGAGAGCTCACTCCTGGGCTTGCCAATTGCAGGCTTCCCCACTCTAATATCTGGGAACTCTGCCTCACTCAGGCACCCCCCAGCCTTCCTGTGGCCCTGGGGATCCTGAGACCACACTGTCCCACTTGGGATTCCACCCTGCTTCACCACCTGAGTGCCTTTCAGGCAGGGACATCCCTCACCAAAGCAGACTTCTAAAAGTTCTGATTTTGTGCTCCACTACTATTATCAGTCTTCGGTAACCAGTTTATGTAGGCGCCCCCCCCCCCCAGGCTTATCTCCCCATATATCACCTCAGAATCACTTCTCTGCATCTCCTACCATGAAGAAAATGGTTGCTTTTCTATTTGTAGAGTTGCAGCTACTCTTTTCTTTGATCTCTGGTTGAGTTTGCAGGTGTTCAGAATGATTTGATAGCTATCTAGCTGAATTCCTGGGACCAGACAAAACTTAGGTCTCCTACTCCTCCACCATCTTGGATTCCCACAGGTGTATTTTAAATGATCCATCCCCTGCAGTTTTGTCACTATAGGCGCTATCTTTGATGCTCTGTTTTGATCATTTTTTGGCTCCAGAAAGGATTTTCTTTTTTCTTCTGTTATCCTATATTTTACTTTTTTGATGAGGGCTTGAAAGCTATGTTGCAAAAGCACACTTACCAAGTTTAAGAAAAAACAAACCTAACTTAACATCTAAATATTTGGCCTCATTCAACAATTTCTTTCCTTACAATTAATCCAAAAAGAGTTCAGATGCCTTTCTTCTGCTATTCACCTAGGTGATTGTCAATTGAAAGAAGGAAAATAACAAAGAAAACTAACCCTTTAGAAAGTCTTAAAAAAAAAAAAAGCCAGGAGGAGAGGGAACTTTTTAGAAAGCATTTGCAATTTAGAATGCATTTTAAATTATCTTAGTGGAATGTCCAGTGTTTCATGCATTACAGGCCAAAAAATATGAGGAACATTACTGAGCATTTTCTTTATGTGTGTGTGTGTGTGAGAGAGAGAGAGAGCTGGATTTTGGACTGCTCTGAAAACCTTTTCTGGCACCCAGAGTAGAGGAAAAGCAAATATGTTCATAGCATTGTTATTTATAAAAGAAAACAATTACAAACAATTTAAATATACAAATATATGGGATGTTTTAGTAAATTATGGTGTAGCCACTGAGTAAAAATTAGGCAGACACTTAAAGCAATATTTCTAAAAATTTAAAAAATAATCAATAAATATTGTTTTATATTGTGCAAAACAAATCACTCAATGTATGTGGATGTTCATAATAGTTTTATTATTAATACCAAAAAACTGGAAATAATTCAAATGTTTCTTTTTTTAAAAAATATTTACTTATTTGTCAGAAAGAAAGAGATTGCACAAGCAGGGGCAGTGGCAGGCAGACAGAGAAGCAGGCTCCCCACTGAGCAAGAAACCTGATGCAGAGCTCAATCTCAGGGCCCTGGGATCATGACCTGAGCCAAAGGCAGTGGCTTTAACCCACTGAGCCACCCAGGTGCCCCTAAGAGTGATACTATTATATTTATGTTATTTATGAGGAAATTATGTCTTGAAGTAACCTAACTTGCTAAAAGGTCATGTAGAATATGTATTAAAGAACTTGACAGAACCCCCAGGAATCCCATTCCAAATGTTTCTTAAAATGTGAATGGATAAACAAAATTAAGGTAGAATCATATAATGGAACACTATAAAGAGCAAATTACTAATACATGAACAAATCTCAAAAATATTATGTTGAATGAATAAAAGCCAGACACAAAAACTATATACTCTGTTTCCATGTGTTAATTTCTAGAATAGGCAAAATTAATCTAAGGGAACAAAAAACAGATCAGTGCTAATCTGAAGCATTGGTTAAGAGGGACTCAGTATAAAAGGACACAAGGAACTATGTTGGGTGGTATAAATGTCCATATTTTGATATGGATAGTGGTTACACAGGAGTATTATTTGTCAAAAATCATCAAATAATATATTTACATTTATATGTTTTGTTATATAATTATCCCCAATGTTGATTTAAAATTGAATTATGTGAAATAAATAAGAAACTATGCATAGAAAAATACTATAAAGAATATTAATTGGTGTTAAAATATTTACATTTGTTATGTCTAAGTATGGAATTAACAGTAATTTTTTTCTCATACTTGACTGTTTTGTTAAATCTCTACTAGATGCATATATTTTCAATGTTATAGATCTATATACTATATTATCTATCCATCTATCCACCATTTTTTTTGTCGCCTGGCTTTTCTATCCATCTATTTCCCCATCTGCCCATCCACCTACCTTCTTTTACCTTCTTAAATTATAACTGTCATGTAGAACTGCAGTAACAGATATATATATATATACACATATAATTTATATATATATGTATATATGTATATGTATTAATACATATACATATATTTTATACATAAATATATATATAAATAAATTTACATATGATATTATATATATACATATAATTTTTAAAGTGTACTTTAAGGCCCCTAGCATTATAACCCTCTTGCTTTTGATGAGTTAACTTGAAGATGCCTTTTGTTGATATACCTTCTTCTGCCCGTCTCTGACTTGGGCAGTCAGTCCAGAGAAATTAATAAAATTGTTGATGTCTTTAAAAAGAGTTAGGCTCATTGACTGTTTAGAATGCTTTGATCATTTATTTTGTCAGGATCAAAGAATAGGTACCATTGATTACCTGGTGTTCTACGTGGACCTGCTTGTATGACACAAAGATTACTTGAATAGCATTGACTATTGTCTCTAGAATCTCAATGAAAATGGAGGTGATTCTCCTGGGAGGCAGCCTTTCTGAGTAAGAGCAATAATATAAACTATAATAACAACAACAACAAAAAGGGATCTAAAAGAATGATAATAATAAAATGTCTTGTACCTAAACATTTATAAAACACTTTTACCCATAATAATTTCTATGAGGTAACAATCCTGTGAGGTAGATAAGAGGAAATTATAGCCCTGCTTTTCAGATGAAGACACTGAATCTTGGGAGAATGGTCACAGTTAGATGACAGAGCCACCAAGCAAGTCCAGAACTCCTCAAGTATTATTGTCTCTGCTTCCTTAGCAAATTCTTAAATATTCCCTTTCCTCTATCCCCAGATTGCCATTCATGGAAACTTTCCCTTCTTCTGGGTTGAATAGACATGAAAAGATCCTTTTTAGTAAATCTGATTGTTACTATTATTAAGACTGTCTCTGTTTCATTCTTCATTTGAAGATGAGGAGACTGAAATGTCTCTTACAGTTTACAAATATTTTTGGGTCACATTCACTAAAATCTGAAGACTTGGGTACATAAAAACAATAAAATTGATTTGACCATGTTTTCCTTCTCTGGCCTAAGTGTCATTATTCTGGATCCAATGGAAACCTGATTTGTGGGTATGGATTATTGACAAATGAATAGAAATAGTGGCAATGCAGCTATACACACAAACAATTTCAATGAAGGTACTTAAACCAAAGCATTTCCTGAATGTATAAGCAAATAAATTTTCATTCTTGGCTCTACAACTTACTCTGTAATAAATCAGTATTAAGATACAGAAGGTTTCTCCCACAAAACCTTTTGTTCCCCAGAAAAATGTTTTTGGTTGCCAGATAAATTAGTGCCAAAAAAATGTATTTTACCAAAACATTTGTTTTATAGATTGCATGTTTACATATCCAGAAACATGATTACTTTTCTTATTGGCATGAACACTTCTTTCTCATTTAAAACAAAAACAAAAACAAAAAACCTTTTATCTGAGTTCCCCATAAGAAAGCAGTTGAGAACATTTCAAAGAAGGAAGTTACTTTTTCACTATTATATTGGCTAAAATGCAATGAAAACTAATGTTATTTAGCTGAGTGGAATCTTAACCCAATTCATGTAGGTTTATGATTCTAATTAACTAACTTCACTTTTTCCAAAAAAAATGAAATCAAAGGTACCAAAATCATTTGAAGAGAAAGAAATAGTATTTCTGAATTGTTGAAGCCAAGAGAAGCTGCCTATGGAAAACTGGCTTAATCTAAGAGTTAATCTTTTTCTGCCTGAAGTTTCACTGAGCAGATGTTCCATTTTTCTCATCTTCTTGATATATGGTTTAAAAACATCCAGGGGAAAATTTAAAATTTCATGAAGGATGATGGTTTAGGACATTTTTTATATCTTCCAGAATTTTCTTCTTCAGGCAGATTATTCAGTAGAAATTCATGTTCGAAAATAATTGTAAACCCTGAGAATCCATGTGCTTAAAAATAAAGAACTAGTTCAAGCAAAGTGTAGTACACAATAGACTCTAGGGGGAAAGATGGTTTGCAATGTGGTTGCTCTGAGTTTTGAAATAATTTTTTTGTTCCCCGCTTTTTTATTGCATGTAAGGGCAATTGCTATCAATCACATTATCTCCTTCTTTTATTTTTAATTCCAAATTTAATTAATGAATCAAATATATTTTACTTGCTTAGAGTAGTCAAAGGAAAGTTCATCCAGCACGCACTTTTTTCTGCCTACCATATTGCTACTATAATGTAAAACAGGGGTAAAAGGTAGAAATGCAGAAAGAACAAGGCAAGAACCTTGTTATCAGCATAGCAGGACCAGTTGGAAGTATGTTCATGCAGAATTTACTTATTCACTCATTCACTCATTCATTCGTTCATTCATTTAACTATACCTGCCACTTAAAATTATTAAAGTCAGAAGACTGCTCTTGTGCAAATGACAAGATCTGGCTCTTATTTCAGTCATTAAAATTATTAGTTAGAAAACTGCTATTTGGAGGTTGACAAGGTCTGAATATCTCTATTGATATTTTCAGGCCATTCTCTGGTATTTTTTAATGCTTTGGGTAAACACCCAAGCAGTCAAGAAAATAGATCCCTTCTACCATCCCATGACCATCATCACAATCAGAGATCAGAGATGGATGAGAAAAAGCCCAATCATCACCAGAGGAAATGGAATGAGGCCTCTGGACTTCCTGTTTCCAATCACTTCACAAATAAGAGGGACCTCTGGGGAACTGTGGTGTGAGAACTGGACAAATACAACCGAAGAGTACAGAAGCTAATTTATTATAATAAAATATGAGTTCTGTTTGTAACCTACATGCTGCCAGACCCCATTTTCTGGTGACTACATAAATGTTCACAGCATTGTTTAAGGATTATTTGTTTTAAGGATCCATGGAATGCTGATGAGTCTATGAAAAACTGTAGATTAAAGAACTGCCAGAGGGCCATTCCCTAGGATCCTAGACAATATCAGAGCTTTTGAAATACTGTCATCAAAGATATGACTAACTAAAATGAAGGGATTTTTTTCCCCAAATATTTTATGATGTATCATAATTTTCTCTCATGGAGTTTTTGTTCCTTTTCCACTTAGGACTTTGCCCCTATCCTTTGCCTGTTGAAACATCCACAAACTGTGGGGTGTATACACTGTTCAAAAAAAAGGCTAGGGAAAGGACTCACTTCTCTAATCATTTACAAGAAATGGGCCCCTGTAGACTGCAAAAGAAAAGGCTGATCTTACTGTACTTAATTCCCTGTCTACATGTAGAGTCCTGGTTTAAAGGAAGGAGAGCTCAGTGCCAAGACTGTTTCTTTGCTTGATATACTAGGAATTGTTACCTAAGAATGGTGGCGCTTACATTGAGAAAGCAAAATTCCTCAAATGAGAGTGAAACCACGGCAGTGCATATTGTTACATACTAGATACTCAATGAATATTTTTTGAATAGACTAATGAAAATTCATTGAGTATTGCTTCAACTATTCTCCTGAGTCTTACGTTGCTTGTCTATATGAAGTTGGACCAGATAAGAATTATACAAAGTATTTTGGGGGGTGAGAAAGTTCTCTGTTCCTATCCCATATGTTACCAGATAAAAAAGGGTAGATCAGCCAAGCCACCATGCCCCTCACCACGATGTTCTCAGAAGTGGCACCAAATACTCAGTCTTCTTCTTTTTCTCTTCCTCCCCCTGACCGTCCTCCTTTCTTCTTCTTCTGCTTCTTCTTCTTCTTTTTGGTGCAAAATGGTGGTTTTATTAAAGCACGGGTCAGGACATGTGGGCAGAAAAAGCAGCACTGGGGTTGTGAGGAGGAATTGATTATATACTATGGGGTTGGGGGAGGTAAGGAAAAATGGAGGTTTCAAAAGGATTTTCATAGACTAAAAGGGAACTACAAGGAGGCCTTGTCATTATCAAGTTAAGGCTATCTTTCCCTCTGGCAAGATATTAAGATTAAGAGAGTTGGCTCTACTCAGTCTTCACAATACATAGATTCTGTGTATCTATGTTCAGACTAGGGGTCTTCCCAGTTGTTGGGAAGGCAGTAATTATTAGCAATGAGGAAGGAAGAAGAAAAAAAGAGAGCATGTTTTTCTCCCCAGGAGAAATGTCTTTGAGAAGCCAGGCAATAGGTAGGGCCTTAGTCCAGAGTGTTGTGATTCTGCAAAGGGCTAACTTCCCAGCAGGAAGTCAAGGCAGAAGGCCAGGCAATGTGGACCAGGCCCAGAATACAGAGGGGAAGAGAGGACTACCATTTGGTCAGGCCCCAGGTACCCAGCACTCACACCAGGCATACTAGATTCTGAATTTACGGCTAAACAGCTATTTTCAGACCCCTCCTGCTAGCAAAGCCATGACTCCTCACATAAGCCTGCTTTGGTTCAGGAAGTAGGTGGGGTTTCCTGCAAGTGTAAATGTACAGCCAAAAAGGGAGAGGGTAAATGGCTTTGATAGCCACAAACCAGCATCCTTACTATGGTACTGATTTGGAGTGTTTTGTAAAGTCCGTTTGAAGCCTGTTGCATGGCCAGAAATGGAGGTGAAATGGAATGATGTTTTCTTCAGTCTAGATAAAAGCATAGAGACTTGTAAAATCACCTACTGGGGTTTTATGTCAATGTGTTCTCCTCCCTTGTTAAAAAAACAAAGGGAAAAAATAGAGTACAGAAGGTTTTTAAAAAACATTATTTTATTTCTGACCTGAGATATGCCCACAGTATCTAGAAGAATGACCAAGTGGCAGGCAGTTACAACAGATCATGTATTACTTTAGTAGTCTAAAATATAGCTGGATCTAGCTGGACAAGGTAAAAAAATTAATAAACATGTAGAAATACAAAGAGATTTTAAAGTTGAACAATGACTTCTACCATTGTACTACTACTAACTACCATTAGTAGTGTCACTTTAAATCTCAATCAAACTGAAGAGCCTGCAATGGAGATGTACCTGGGGATATTTTTCTATTGTATAAGGGCAGCTGAGATACAAGCTAAGCTTCAATCTTAGGAATCCAAATCCCAGAGCCTTTGGTTGCATGTGGCAGATCAGGATGTCTGTAGGAAGGCCCTTGGGGACATTTCTCAAGCTGGAACTACTCTATAGGAGCCAATGAATACAGATGCAAGGATGTCCTTGAGGTTTATATTTTATTGGATTCCCTACTATGGCTGGAAGTGTGCCTAATGGTGGCAACTTCAGAAACTAAGGCTGCCTTTGAGGGGGACGGGTAAGGCAAGAGAGAAATGTGGGCCTGGAGAGTCTTTTCCAGGGCCCATTAGAGGTGTCAGGGCAGAGGTGGCCTGAGGCTAGGTGTGTGGCATGCTGATTTCAGAGTAGGGCTAAAAAGTTACTCTTATTTCCTTTCTCTTTATATTTTTTTAAAAAGATTTTATTTATTTATTTATTTGACACACAGAGAGACACAGGGAGAGAGGGAATACAAGCAGTGGGAGTGAGAGAGGGAGAAGCAGGCATCCCCCTAAGCAGGGAGCCCAGTGAGGGCTCGATCCCAGGACCCTGGGCTCATGACCTGAGCCAAAGGCAGATGCTTAATGACTGAGCCACCCAGGCACCCCTCCTTTCTCTTTATATTAGTCAGCTCAGGCTGTCATAATAATATACCATCAACTGTGTGGTTTAAATAACATACATTTATTTTCTCACAGTCCCAGTTGCTGGGAGTCAAAGACTAAGATGCTAGAAGACTACATTCCTTGTGCAAGCTCATTCAGTCCTCATGTGGTCTTTCCTCTTTGTGGAGACAGATCTCTGGTGTCTCTTCCTCTTCTTTTAAGTATACCAGTCCAATAGGATCAGGGCTCTATTCTTATGACTCTTTTAACTTTAATTGCCTCCTTAAAGGCACTATTTTTAAATACAATCACATTGGGTATTAGGACCTCAACATATGAATTTGTGGAGGGGGAGGTAACACTCCATAACACTCTCTAAATGATTTTGTTTTTGCAAAAGTAGTTGGAAGATGAGTTTTAGAAAACTGTAACTTAATTCTAAGAGGATAAATCCTAAATGGAACTTGAAGCAAATAATAATCATAGTAATAATAATAATAGTAATAATAATAGTAATGACTTGCAAGTACATTTATATTTTTCTCAAAACATCATCATACAGATTTTTTATTTTATTTTTATGACAACCATGAGAGGTAAGTTGGAAAAAATAGTATCATTCCTTGCCAGGCAAGAAACCTTAGCTGGTGATAGGGAGAGTATAAAGTGACTTGCCTAAGTAAGTCTGAGAGTTTAGAGGACCTAGAATGTCCATACATCCCACCATGTATGTTCCAGGCCTTTCTCCGTCATTTGTCTTTCCTCTGCAAGCTGCTGGTAAAACACTTTTCAGATGTCCTACAATGACTCAACAGGACAAGTATCTATAGGAATCCCAGAAAGCAGTGGTTATTTAAAATAAGTGATATAACGTCATGCCCCAAAAGGTTGAGGCTCTGTGTGTTGTTTCATTCTTGGTATAATTTCATTCTCAAAATACTTTCTGGGCATGGTTCCTCAAGTAAATGGAAGAAAAATACCCTGGAGGAAGACAAAAACCTGTTGAAATTTTTTTAAAGTAAAAATGAGCAAAGTTCAGAGAGAAACAGGAAAATTGAGCACCTGGCGTGAGGTTGAGAGCTTTCTTATAAGGAATCTTTAAATGATTGGTATCCAACAGGACCATGCCAATAGGATATGGTTTGGAATATTCCCCCAAACACAGTGCAGCCTTTCTGCGATTTTATAGGAGATGCATCTGTGAAAACAGCTGCTTTCATAGTTTTTTCCTAATCTCTAATCAGTATGATTGGTCCATCCTTCTTCCTTCCCTCCCCTCTACTTCCTTGATCACTGAGCAGCATTTGTGGGTAAACACACACATGGACTCTGGAAAGAAGAAAATGAGGGAGATAAACCAGTGGTTCTCTGGATGTTTCTGGCAGGAGCAACAGGAGGTTTCTTCTGGTTGCCAGCCCATCTTCCTGTGATCCTCTATCACAGACCTATAGATTCTGCTCTGTTACAGTGGGCTGGACTTACATTCTACTGCAACAGTTTCCTCTCTTCTTTCCTTAAATTTTTATTTTATTTTGTTTTGTTTTGCTTTCATTCATTTGCTGTTAATAAAGACATTTGACAAACTGCCAGTTTAAGAATGATCTTCCAACACAACCATTTAGGGCACTGAAATATTATCACTTGCAAGATTGCATTGGGTCGCATGCTGAGAACTGCATGTTGTTCAGCTCTATGTTCTGTTGATAGATATCTATGGATTTGTCTTGGGTAGAAAAATCTGTGGAAAGGGGAGTTGGATTATATTTTATTTTTTTAAAGATTTTATTTATTTATTTGACAGACAGATCACAAGTAGGCAGAGAGGCAGGCAGAGAGAGAGGAGGAAGCAGGCTCCCCACAGAGCAGAGAGCCCGATGCAAGGCTCGATCCCAGGGTCCTGGGATCATGACCCGAGCCGAAGGCAGAGGCTTTAACCCACTGAGCAACCCAGGCGCCCTTGGACTGTATTTTAAATCCATGTGGTTACTCTTCAAATAATAGCATTCACCAGACCCACAATATTCTTGGCAATTACATTTCACATTAAATTTTTACTCTATGTATAAGCTTGCTCAGAAGCTGTCTACCTGTATTACTTAGTTAAGTTCCATCTGGCAATAGAGCAGAGGGAAAAGGAGATGAGTGAAAAATAAAAGCTGCTATTTACTGAGCATCAGCTATGGGCCAGGTCCTTAGCAAGCCATTTTATATCAACTACCTCAAATCATGTTCACATTCATTCAGCTGGTGAACATTATCATCCTTGCTACACCAAAGAGAAAACTGAAGCTTAGATGAGCCAAACATTAAGCTCGACTACCAAGGGTCTAGAAGCAGGACCTAGGACCACCAAAGGCAGTTATTTGGACCAGACATTACACTTCTGCCCCAGAAGTCCTTCTTTACCTCCCCAGTGCAGCATTTGCTGGTCGATGGTCATTCTATCAAGTGGGATCTTAACATTCCAGTAGCTTTGGGCAAGTAGTTTGTTCACATCAACTCCACTAACTACCTTTGAAATACTTGTAACCTTTGTTCACCATTCCTACAATGCAAATGAAGTAATTAATCCGTAAAAGTCTTTGAAAAGCTAACTGTAATCAAAATTTCAGACAGCTGTATTATATAGCGGTGCTCTATTATTCTTTTCCCAGAGCATGTGACCAGTGGGGAATGGCTATCCTGGAACTGCAGATAAACTGTGGTTCTGAGAGTGAAATTGAAGTCCATTATCAACTCTGAGAATACTCTGTTCATTACTAGAAAGATTACAGATTGA
The DNA here is from genome assembly GCA_003697995.1 of Taxidea taxus jeffersonii. Lineage (NCBI taxonomy): Eukaryota > Metazoa > Chordata > Mammalia > Carnivora > Mustelidae > Taxidea > Taxidea taxus. The sequence goes on along the minus strand of ML093018.1, from coordinate 98,143 downwards.
TTCTATCTGTCCTACAACCTGTGTTTTTTAACATTTTAAAATAACTTGTTACACAAACATGTAACAATATTGATGGAATGCAAAAAAAAAAAAAAAGAAAGGAAAGAAAATTACTCACAATCCTGACACATTTTTAAAAAATCTATTTTCATTTTTCTCTATTCTCTTCCAACCCTAGTCCACATATATAATTTTTATAGTGTAAAACTCTGGTAGTGCTACAGTCTTATATTCTACTTATGGTTTTTTCAATTAATATTAAAGCAGAAGCTTTTCCATGTTTCAGACTCTTCAACTACCATAGCTCTGGAATGGCAGTGCCCACTTCTAGTCGAGGCCAGGCCACGGGCAGTGTACAGGCTCCAGGGCCCAAAGGAAGGACACTTGTTTCTTTTCTTCCCATTATATTTTGATCTATTCATGTTGAGAAATATGACAATAGTTCATTTATTTTAACCTCTATGAAATAGTTCTTAGTATGACTATACCATAGTTTAGCCATATCCAGGGAAAAATCTGGGCAGATAGGGAGGGCTGGGTCTGCCAAGGGAAATGATTCAGTACTCAGCCCTTGCATGAAGAATCATCTCCTCGAGTCCGAAAGCTTTGTAAAAAGGTGTTGCTATAGAGTTAAAGAGGAAAACAAAGGAAGCATCCCATAAGCAACCCAGGTTGGAAGTCCAAGATGGTGCTATGGCAATAAAAGGAGGTGTTTTAAGAAGAGGGTCCAGGTAGAGCCGGGATAAAGTTAATGTAATGATTCCTTAGCCTTGAGGTCCATGAAAATCATTATAAGCTAGGACAGTCATACATTATTGATTTATTTTATTGTATTGATTTATTTTTGTAATACCTGTGCTCCCCAAGCTCACTGGACCCTTATTTCCTACTAAAACATTTTGATTATAAAATATTAAAAAACAAGGGTGCCTGTGCAGCTCAGCTGGTTGGGCATCCAGCTCTTGATTTCCACTTAGGCTGGGTCATGATCTCTGATCTTGGGCTTGTGGGATCAACCTATTTTGGGCTCTGTGCTCACTGGGGAGTCTGCTTCTTTCCCTCTGTCTTTATGCCTGCTCAGGCTGTCTCTCTCTTTCTCTCAAATAAATAAATAAATAAATCTTTAAAAATTGTTTTAAAATATTCTAGAATTATAAAGAATAGCATAGCAGACACCCACGTACTCAACCACTTAGCCTGATCAAATTTTAAGATGTCACATTTGCTTGAGATCATTTTAAGCACTAAAATATCTCACAGATACAGTTGATTCTACATGTATGCTCCTCCATCATCCCATGCACCTCCCTCCTTTCCAAAAATAATAATATTCAGAGTTGTTATCTTTCTCATAGACAATGATTTTAGAATATAGCATGTATATATCTAAATAACACATTATTTTGCATATTTCATGATATACAAAAGTAACATGCCATTTGTGTCCTTCTGCCATTTGCTTCTTTTGCTCCACATTATGTTTTGATATTTAACCTTGTAGCTATGATTCATTCATTTTAACTTTTGTGTAACATTCTACTATATGAATATACTGTAGTCATCTTTTCATTTTTTGTAGATGAACATTTAAGTTGTTTTGGGTTTTTGCTATTCACAATAATTTTATAATTAATTATTTTTTTTTGGTATATCTCCTTGTGAACATATATGACCTAGCATTGCTGGATTAAAACAATTATTTGATAATGGTAAATTGCATTCCAAATGCTTGTATTCCTCCACATCCTCATCAATTCCTGGCATTAGCAAACTTCTCAAACTTTGTGGGTATGATTGATGTGACATGGTATGCATCTCATTTTGATATATCAACCAACATTTTCTTGTTTACTATTAAGATTGCACATCTTTTCATGAGTTTATTATCAATTCTGATGTCTTCTGTGAAGTCCTTGTTTATATCTTCTTTTACCTTCTTTTCCATCAGGTTGTTTGATGTTTTTATAGTTAATTAATAAGAGTTCCTAAATTTGAATACTTGTTATTATCAATTAGAAGAATTGCAAGTATCTCCTTTTGGTGTGTTCCTTATCTTTTAATATTATAGAGACTTTGAGGAGATATTCTGAAGTCACCAACATTGGCAGTCTTTTTTTTTTTTTAAAGCATGATTGTGTTTTAATGACTTGTTTAAGAAATTTTCTCTCTAATCTGAGATCAGTTGTTTTTTTTTATATGTTTTTTTAAAAGCCTGAATGCTAGTCTTTTCATATTTAAATCTTTAATCCACCTGCAACTTAAATGTGCCTATGGGATGAAATAGGCATTTAGCCCTTTTTTTTTATGTAGATTGTCAATTTCACACCATCTATTAATTAACCTGTGATCAGAGTTTGTTACCCAATTCCACTAGTCCCTTCTCCATTCATGCTTCAAAATCATACTTTCTTCATTACTAGAGCTTTAAGATATGCTTTAATATCTGGCACAAAGTCTCCCCAACCTTGTTTCTCAAAATTATCTTAGATTTTTTGTTTGTTTTTGATCTTTTGTTCTTCTCATTAGTTTAGGGTCATGTGAATATAAACATCACTTGCCTCCTTTCCAATTCTCATACTTCCTACCTCTTTACTCTGTTTAATTGAATTGCCCAGGGTCTCCTATACAATATTGAATAAAATCAGTAGTGAACACTCTCATATTGAGACTGTATCTAGAATTTTGGCATTAATTATATGATATTTTATATGTTTTCAGTAAATGGTTTTTATCTGGCTAAAGAAATTATCTTCTAGTTTTAGTTCCCTTAGAGTTTCTTTTAATTAAGTATAGATGTTTAATTGTATTGAATGTCATTTATTTATTCATTTATTATGATAATTATATGAGAAATTTCTTTTAATTTCTATTAATTTATTTTTTGAAGTTGCATTATATTTTTATAATTAGGAAAATTCTATATCTGGGAATGTAGTACTTAATATACTGATAAATTTTCTTTGCTAATTATTTTTTAAATTATTTATTTATTTATCAGAGAGAGAGAGAGCACAAGCAGGCTGGACATCAGGCAGAGGGAGAAGCTGGCTCTCTGTTGAGCAGGGAGCCCATTGTGGGTGGGACCCCAGAGTTCTGGGATCATGACCTGAGCTGAAGGCAAATGCTTAACTGAGCATTTGCCACCCAAGTGTCCCTCTTTGCTAATTTTAAAAGATTTTATTTATTTATTTAACACAGAGAGACCAAGATCACAAGTAGGCAGGGAGGCAGACAGAGAGGGAAGAGGAAGCAGGCTCCCTGCTGAGCAGAGAGTCCGATGCGGGGCTCGATCCCAGGACCCTGGGATCATGACCCCAGCCGAAGGCAGAGGCTTTAACCCACTGAGATTGGTCTCTAGTTTTTTTTTTTTTGTTTGTTTAATATTGTGTTTTAAATTTATAAAAGTCAGATAGCTTTCCTTATTTTTCTACATCTAATACAAATTTATAGAACTGAGATTTTTCTGTTGGAGGAAGGTTTAGTAAAGCATTACTAAAAATTTTCAAAAGAAATTTTTAGGAGAAGAATGTGTAATGAACTGGTCCAAAAACGATTTGGAATAGAACTTTCAATTACTGATTTCAATCTTAATAATGGTAATTGATCTGGAATTTTTTCTTGAATATTTTTTTCTTAAAGATTTCTTTTTCTTTCTTTCTTTCTTTTTTTTTTTTTTATTAGAGAGAGAGAGAGAGAGAACACAGGCAGACAGAGTGGCAGGCAGAGGCAGAAGGAGAAGCAGGCTCCCTGCCGAGCAAGGAGCCCGATGTGGGACTCGATCCCAGGATGCTGGGATCATGACCTGAGCCGAAGGCAGCCACTTAACCAACTGAACCACCCAGGCGTCCCTCTTGAGTAATTTTTTATAGTATTTCTAGAAAGTAATTTCAGAAAATTTTAGAAAGTTCTTATTGATTTTCAAGTTTGTTGGAATAAATTTGTTTATAATGTTCTTTTTTTATCATCTTTGTTGTAACTATAGTTCTTTTCTTCAGTCCTAGGATTATTTATTGTGACTTTTCTTTATTTCTTGATGGTTTGCTAAAACTTTCTTCTACTGTTTCATAAATGTTATAATGCCATGTATCACACTAAGTTGTTTGTTTTGTTTTGTTTACTTTGTGTCATTATGAGACAATACATTTTTAAAAAGGAACTATGGGGTCAAATTAATAACTTTTTAATATGTCAGTGTTTAATATGAATAACCAGAGGGAGAGTTTCATGTATATATTTCTTAAATATATTTTACTATGGAAAACATTACTTTTAGATCCATTTCATGTGGTTAGCATTCCATGGAAACTTTGGGAAAACCTAATCTTGCCTAAATCTTAAAAATAAGGAAACTCACCATAGACCCAAAGAAGTTACGTGATTTGACTTGTAAGGGCCCATTTAGCCAGGGTGATTCCATCCTGTTAAACAATGACTTCGTTGTTTATGCAGTAAAACTTAAACGGACCCTGGCACCCCCCCCCCCCGGGACTTACTTAAAAACAAGTCCTGGAAAACAGTCCCAGGTAACAAAGCCCAGATACAAGGGTGGGTCAGGCCAGGTGGAGGTATCCAATCAGTGGGGGCGCATACTGTCTCCCTAGCTACCAAGGAGTATGGGCCCCGCCCTTTGGGAGCCTTTTGGGTGCCAATTCTGACCAAGGTGATAGGCCAGTTCAAATGTCTATTATAGGGTAAATTGTAATTCAATTGGTCACTTATGTGTGACCTAGCCTGACTGTGCAGTTTTCTCTGTGTCATTGGCCACCTGTGCATGGCCAGGCCCAACCACATGGCCTTTGCCCTTAAAAGCCAGTCTGTAAGGCAGAGAGGGGTCGCCTCTTTGTAAGAGACGGCCCTGGCCGGTCAGTTTGATTCTTGATGCTTGGCGCGAAATAAAGCTTTGCTTGACCTTCGCTTTATATCAGTCTTGCTCCTTTGATTACGGACCCAACAGACTAAGGCTATTTGATTTATGTCTTCACTGAAGCAATCAGCTCATGATAGCAGACAGAGATGGATGAATGCAACATTCACAGTTTAAGAAACCTATCACCAGCTTCTCCCTTCGCCCTCTGTCCCTCCTCCTTGCTTGTGATCTCTCTCTCTCTCAAATAAGTAAAATCTTTTTAAAAATCTTTAAAAAAAGTTTATCATGAGGAGCAAGAACATGGGAGTATTTTATATAAAATATAATATTCCCCTGCTATTTCTGTAAAGGATCTGTGTAGGAATAATGGTGATCTTAGGGGTTTTTTGTTGTTGTTGTTTTGTTTTTTGGTTTTTGGTTTTTTGCTTTTTTTTTGATTCTGTATCAGGATCTACCAGTCTTGCTGTTTATTTCCAGGATTTTTATAACAGTATCATTACCAATCAATGGCCATGATAACCTTCCTACATTTTTATATGGGAGCTTTGAAAGAAGGTTAAAATGATTCCTTGATTTGAGGGTGCCTGGGTGGCTCAGTGGGTTAAAGCCTCTGCCTTCAGCTCAGGTCATGATCCCAGGGTCCTGGGATCGAGCCCCACATCGGGCTCTTTGCTCTGCATGGGGCCTGCTTCCTCCTCTCTCTCTGCCTGACTCTCTGACTACTTGTGATCTTTGTCTGTCAAATAAATAAATAAATCTTTTTTAAAAAAATGATTCCTTGATTTGAAACACAATTCTGGTGCTTCCAGTGTGGCCTTCATAGCATAGGTGACATAGCAAATGACAGCAAAACAGGAGACAGGCAGAAAAATTTATTACCACCATAACATGTTTCAACTTGGGCTTTGAGATGTTCTTGGAAAAGAGCCTTTACTCTTTTTACCTTTGGAACTAGTCCAACATCCAGAAGGCTACAGCCAGCCGAAAGAACAAAACCACTGAGAAAAGAGTAGACATGCTCTATTTGATATTTAGACATCAAAGACCATCATTTCCAAACCAAAATTGGCATGCAAAATCTGATAAATACAAATGAACTCAGGGACCCATATGGAGAATGTTTGAAGCCGAAACCAACCTAAGAAAAGAAATGCCTTTAAATACTCAGGTTTGAGTAGGGCTTTGTTACAGAGTTCTGGTTCTTTTGTTCTTAGTTGTGAACTTTTAAGCTATTCACTATCTTTAATTTAAATGGTGAGCACTTTAGTAAAATGTCTTACTTTAACAGCCTACAAAGTACTATGCAAACTTACATAAGCAAATGTACACATATATTGCTGAGGGTTAAACTGAGGGCAGTTTTGCACTATGGTCTAAGTGCCCCCTGTCATCCTGTGGCTACTTAATGGAAGCAAATCCTATTCAGGGATATTTCCAAATAAATGCCAAATGAACTTGTATAAAACCTAAACATAAATAGTTAGTGGATGACATTAACTTAACAACACGGATACTCTAAAGATCCATCTGTTCCAGAATAATAGTTGAAAGTACCGACATAAAAATGTGGAGCAGTATATTGTCTGGAATTATTGTCTTTTTTCATCATTAATTTTCCTTTCATTTTAAAACATTTTTAAAAATAAATTATGGAAAGTAAGAAGAGTAAGACCAAACATTACCCTTCATTTGGATGTTAAACTTTTATTTATATTTACTTGATGTTTTTTGGGGGGGAACAAGCCTTACAAATAAAATGAAACTCATTCTAATTCTCTCTCTCTTCAACCCCTCCACTTCCCAGTCAAAATTGTTTTTCTCTTGACTTTCTTTTTGGTTTCTTCGAATAAAAGCTGGGGGTTGGGTGATTTTGGAGAGGGCTTTCTGGAAGATGAATAATGAAAGACATTCTGTAAGAGTTGAGTTAGAGAAGGGGTTTGTTAAAAGAAGAAGTGCAGGTGTAGGATTTGGAGGTACTGAAAGGGGAGCAAGCTTTTTTTTAACAAATGAAACAGATTTTCTTTTACTTCCTTTTATGCTTTCCTATTTTTATATGTTATCTTTCCCTAAGGCTGTAAGCCATGCTTATGCTTCCTTAAATAAATCTCGCAAGAGAAAAGCCAAGTGCATCAAAATCACCAGGCATTGATGCCTGTCTGTAAAATATAATCATATGCTAATCATGGAGTATAGATTTTCTTTCTTCCCCAAGGCAAGATGCTCCCTGGCACCTGTGGAGGTGAGCCCCAGCATGAATGATCTGTTTTTGACAGTCTTTTCATACATGAAAGCTCATTGACAAGTCACCTAGGCACATAATTTAACAATCCAAATTGGCATTTATGTTGGCTGTGAAATTGTACATCCAGAAAGCCAAGAGGAGTTTCTTCTACCACACTCAAGTTTGTTCCTGCCCTGAAAAATCTAACTCTACTGTCCAATATCGTATCATTGGCCACAAATTGGTATTTAAGTTAAAATGAATTAAAATTAAAAATCCAGTTCCTGGTCATGAGTGTGATTACTAACTAGTCATACCAGTTACAGCTCAAGCATTCAATAGCCATGTATGTAACCAACGGCTACCATATTGGACAATACAGGTATAGAACATATCCACCATTGCAAAAAATTCTGCTGGAGAGCACTGGTCCAAGATGCAGTTGCTGGTAACATTCTCTATACAATTGAGGAAGGGGGCTCTACATGCATAGTTCTTTTGGAAATGGTTGGATGAAGGTAATGATTAACCTTCCAGTCTTGAGGGCCTTCTATGGATGAAAATAAGGAAAAGACTAATTCTTTGCTGCTAAACCTATCTGAAACACATAATCTCTTAGTTATCTAAGAAACCTGAAATAAGCAAAGGATTGGCACAATGGTTAACACATAGTAGGTATTCAATAAAGGTTAGCACCTGTCTCTACAGGGCCCAAGTAGGAAACAGAATCCACACTAGTTATATAAGAACATTTAATGTAAAGAATCATTAGCAAGGCATAAATTAGTTAACTAAGTAAGTAGGGTAGCATGGAGACAGTGCCTCCAGGAGCTAATTTTTATTGCTACAATTGAGAGTGATGATAGAGGTTAGAATTACCAAATCTTAGAAAATCAAGGGACAGAATATGACGGGAGATGGGTAGAAAGCAGATTGCAGAAGACCAGAACTGTAAGAGAGCAAGCACTGAGAAACATGAAAGAAGGCTGAAAGTAAGATGGCAAAAAGACTAGAAATATGGGTGTGCAATGTTTAATTTTAAATATTTGCAGTTCTTGATATAAATCCTCATGGCATTGGTAAGTTCACTTGCTGATGTTTTTTGGATGGGAATTATTTGTTTTGGTGAAAATTACAGAAAAAAGGTTGTTTGCATATGTGGGTCAATAACAAGGATATTATCTCCCCTCAATCTGTGACGTGTGTTTAATTTTATATCTTGGTATTAGATGGGACATGAGGGAAGAAATATGGAAAAGACTGATAGAGTGCTGGGAAACCCTATGTGGTTTATTTATAGGATAGAACTGATAGTCTTCCAAGAGGAAGTCAGCCCAAGGACAGGAGTTGAGCTAACCCAAATAATAGCCTCTAATTTTCAGGGCTATGTGGTGTGTGTGTGTGTGTGTGTGTGTGTGTAGAGAGAGAGTACCATTTTAAATAAAAAGAATAATAGCTTTCATTTACTAAGTACCTGATACTGCATTTAATCTTCACCACAACTCACTTATACATATGCATGTTTAAAACAAAACAGGATATATCTCTCCAAGGCTACCCATTTAGGAAATAGATTTGAACCAAACTGGGTAGGTGTGTTTCCAAGTAGACACTTGTTCTACAACACCTGCGTGAGGCATCTGCCCTTTGGATTTGCAGTTGCAGGTGAGAGCCAGAACTAGTAATCTATCTTTTTTTTTAAGATTTTATTTATTTATTTGAGAGACAGAGAACAATATAGGTGGGAAGAGCAAGGGGACAGGGTGAGGCAGCCTCCACACTGAGCAGGGAGTCAGACACAGGGTCTGATCCCCATACTCTGAGATCATGAGCTGAGCCAAAGGCAGATGCTTAATCAACTGAGCCACCAAGGTGCTCCCAAATTATGTGTGATAGATGATAACATGGTCCCACTTTAAACTCTAGCTAGTGTGGCCTCTAATATTTCATTAGCTTTACAAACCCTTTCCCCTATCCATTGCAGAAAAAGATTTTATTTAAAAATAACAACATCAACCACTTTGCTTAAAAATAGCAACAGTAACAAAAAAAAATGAATGCATGAATCTTCCCCTATGGTCTATTGACTGCTGTAGTAGAGGCTTGGCCCTCATCACTTCCCTGGCCTAAGTATCACAGGTCATTTTATGCCATGAGCTTGGAAACTCTGCTTTGTTATGTCCTTGGAACGGTTCTGCCCTCCTACCTGGAGGTTTATTCCTCCCCCAGCTGACCATATGGTGGCTGTTTGGCGAGCTTGCTGCTGTCCGTCCTCTGCACATGGCTATTAAAACAGTGCTCTTGCAAAGAGACAGTGAGGAAGTATTTTTATATTTTTCTTCCTATCCAGCGAGCATTAAGTTATGCTATATGCTATATTATATATGTGCCTATATATAGTATGCATAGCTTTGGCACTTTGGCCATACTATACAACATATATATATATATGTTGTATAGTTGTGTATACACACACACACACACACATACACACACACCCCGTGTATAATACATGGTGAGAAGATGTTAGCTCACTCACTTAAAAGGATTTTTATAAATAAGGATTTTCTTTGTACCTCAAATAAACAAAACCCATCCTCTTCCAGTATTCTATAATTCTGCATGGGGAAAAATTAATTCTAAAATGAAAAGAAAAAAATGATGCATGTTTTTTAATAGGTATGGAGTTCTGAGCCTTATAATTAACATTATCATAATAATTCATGATCTCTCTTATTCAACAAACATTGATTAGGCACCTGCTATAATAATAAAAATTATTTATTTATTTTTTATTTTTCTAAAAGATTTTATTTATTTATTTGACAGACAGAGATCACAGGTAGGCAGAAAGGCAGGCAGAAAGAGAGGAAGGGAAGCAGGCTCCGTGCTGAGCAGAGAGCCTGATGCCGGGCTCTATCCCAGGAAGGCAGAGGCTTTAACCCACTGAGCCACCCAGGTGCCCCTAATAAAAAGTATTTATTAGATTTCTACTATGTGATAGGCATTTTGCTTTTGCCACTTTTTAAAAAGATTTTATTTATTTATTTGATAGACAAAGATCACAACAAGCAGAGAGGCATGCAGAGAGAGAGGAGTGGAAGCAGGCTCCCCGCTGAGCAAAGAGCCTGAAGCAGGGCTGGATCCCAGGACCCTGGGATCATGACCTGAGCAGAAGGCAGAGGCTTTAACCAACTGAGCCACCCAGGTGCCCAGCTTTTTCCACTTCTAATTCATGGAACAGCTCTATGAAGAAAATAGCATTATTCCTATCTCACAAATTAAGAAATTGGGGCTCAAATGATTGACAAAATTGATTTAACATAATATAATTTGCAAGAAACCAGGACCAAATTTGAACTGCTATATGGATGACTCCAAATATAATATTCTTTCTTCTGTACTCTGCCATCTTTCTTTGTGCCAGGCACAAGGCAAGGTGGGTCATAAAGATGGAACACATCCTTGAAGGGCATGCAGACTGGTGGGAAAGTAAGCCATGGAAACCCTTATTGTTATATATTCTTCTTCCTTGTTAGTTTCTTTCTCAACAGTACTTCAGAAGGTCAGCTGTACACCTTCTCCACCCTTCCCTCTCCAAAGTGACCACCTAAACAAAGTAGCAGAAGTGCTTCATTGGTAATACTAAATAACATAAATTTCTTTTCCACTCTCATTCTTTAAATTATTGTTTTTAAGTGTAATCATACCTCCTGCAGATGTGCCAACTAATCTGTAATCTGTAATGTGGAGGATAATGAGGTTATCAAAGAACATAATTCACAGACCCTTTCAGGAAAGCATTTTAGAGCAAGGGCTATTTTCTTTTGTCCAGTGCTGGAAGACTGAGATCAGACCTAAGACTGGAAGTAGAAAAGCAAAAGCAAGCCCTTCCATGTACATAGTGTTTGATTCTAATTCAGGATCAGAATTTTGCAAGCCAGATCCCATCCTTTGGTGATTTGGAAGTACACATGTGGATTAAAGCTATGAAACATGTTCTTTGCTTCATCAGAATGGCCATGAGTCATCCTTACTCTTAGGATTTCAGCAGTTGAAAATCATTATTCTGAGTTAAAGAAAAGCTCAGGCTGACTGATGCTGGCCATCTTTGGACATGGGTTCTCTTGAGAATACTTTTGATACTGACTTGCCAATGACTTGCTATGTGACCCTGTATAAGTCATTTCCTTTAAAAATATCTCTTTGTATAATAAGAAATAACCATTCCTGCTCTTTGAAATATATATATAATTGAACTTGAATTATATATATTATATTATTATAATGACATATACTTACATAAATGTATATAAATATAATTATATATAATTATGTATATATGAAATATATAATATATAATTTTATATATAACTATATACATATCACACATCAAGTTTTAAAATATTTACAGATAACTTTTAAAATTAAGTATTCATTTACAATGTTCTGGACACTGTACTAGGCTTAATGCCCACATGATTTCAGTGGCTCTCCACAAAGTCTCTATGAGATTATTACTGCTACTGCCTTCATTTTATAGATGCAGAAATTAGGTAACTTTCCACATCCCACCCTGGTTATAAGTGGTTATATCAGGAACCACCTTATCTACATTCATAGCTCATTTGCACATTATAAATTCACAGAATTCTATGATTAATAATATGAACCTCTTGCTAGATTGCAAACTATTCATGTTTGTATCTCCTAGAGCATCTTGCAGAGTATTGATGCCTAGTAGGAACTCAGCAAGTTTCAGTTTATAATTCATAAATATGAATAAAAGAATACATAAGAAAGTAAGTTATTGTTGTTTTCATCATTAATCTCTTTTTATTAATAATATAATAGAAAAAGCCAGATTCTCTAGCAGCTATGGTGACTTATATATCACTATATATATAGACCTAAAGAATATTAACTACATTACATATTTTTTCCAAAAATGAAAAAAAAAAAAGACCAGTGGAAGTGTATATGGAAAATAATAGCAGTGTCATACTCCAAGATTTTTTGGATTTACAACTGAGCAATCCAATATATTTTAATATTTTATTTTTTATTGAGTTTTTATTTAATTCCAGTATAGTTAATACATAGTATTATAATAGTTTTAGGTGGACAATATAGTGATTAAACAATTCTTTTTTTTAAGCTATGTTATTTATTTATTTGAGAGAGAGTGAGAGAGAGAGCATAAGCAGGGAGAGGGGCAGAGGGAGAGAGAAGTGGAAGAGAATATCAACTGACTCCCTGCCAAGTGTGGAGTCTGACATGGGACTGGATCCCAGAATCCTGAGATCATGACCTGAGCTGAAACCAAGACTTGGATGCTCTCAACCTACTGAGCCACCCAGGTGACCCAGTGATTCAACAATTCTATACATTTCTCTGTGTTCATCATGATAAATTTACTCTTTAGTCCCCTTTACCTATTTCACCCAATCTCCCACCCACCGTCCCTTTAGTAACCATCAGTTTGTTCTCTGTAGTTAAAAGTCTCTCTCCTGCTCTTTCTCTTTTATTTCCTCTGTTTATTTGCTTTGTTTCTTAAATTCCACATATGAGTGAAATCATATAGTATCTGTCTTTCTCTGACTGACTTACTTCACTTAACGTTATACTCTCTAGCTCTATCCACCTGATTGCAAATGGCAAGATTTCATTCCTTTTGATGGCTGAGTAATATTCCATTATATGTATATAATGGAATAGTCCTGTATATTACATATACATACAAACATACCACCTCTTCTTTATCCATTCATCAGTCAGACATTTGTGCTCTTTCCGTAGTTTGGCTATTATTAATAATGCTGCTATAAACATTGGGGTACATGTATCCCTTTGAATCTGTATTTTTGTATCCTTTGGGTAAATACCTAGTAGTGCAATTTGCTGGATTGTAGGGTAGTTCTATTTTTAACTTTTTGAGGAACCTCCATATTGTTTTCCACAGTGGCTGCACCTGTTTGCATTCCCACCAAGAGTGCAAGAGGGTTCCTTTTTCTCCACACTCTCACCAACACCTATTGTTTCTTGTGTTTCTGATTTTAGCCATTCTGACTGGTGTGAGGTGATATCTCATTGTAGTTTTGATTTGTATTTTCCTAATAATGAGTGATGTTGAGTATTTTTTCATGTATTGTTAGCCATCTATATATCTTCTTTGGCAGAAATGTTTATTCATGTTTTCTAATATTTTAAAAACTTGATCTGTTAGTATTCATTAGAATAATGAACCCTGTACTCATGTGGCATAAATGATAATTTTTCAGTAGAATATCTTGCTACATATTATAGAATATGAGAGGCTTACATTTTGTTTTTATGTCTATAATTATTTGTGAATCTTATTTCATAGCCCTAAATTCTGAAACCTCTTTACAACCCAAATTTCAAATATATTTAAAAGAAAAGAATTACTCAATATTTAGGGCAGTTAGTAGAAGTAAACACAACCACAAGAGTTAGTGGAAGTGCATTTGTGTGTGTAGGTGTGTGTATGTGTGTGCCTACATATACATATATAGATAGATGAAATCATATTGTCTATATTTTTTTTAGAAAAATCATGTATCTGTTTCCTGAATCTAATCTATGGAGTTCAAAGGCAGGGTGTGAGAAGGGAAGGAGGCCAAACAGCATAATTTCTATAGTTGAAATATTGGTAAAAATGTGTTTTGCATGAGTAAATAAGCCATCTGTATACTCAAAGATTCCTGAGTCCGCATGTGCACTATAAATGCATATATTTGTCTGTTAGTTACTATGTCATGAAAATAAAAGAAGATCCAGCATTTCTCTAAATTTAGAGTGGATATTTTGGATTAACAAGTTAAAATAAAGACTACGTGGCATATGTAAAATTCAGTTTGGGACTTCTGAGGAGCACCTCCAAAACAGGCAGTCACCTCCTATGGGTGGCTAAAATTAAGATGGTTCATAAGTAATAAGACATCACATAAAATCACAAGACCATACTTCGACAGAAGTTAATCTCACATGGGAACACTGTATGGTGGGTTCCAGAACAGGTAGCAGAATATATTTATTTACCATCCATCAAGTAATTTTCTTCCTAAGCTCTTTGTAGTTTTTAATAAATTGATATTTGTGTTCTAACAGATTTTATTATTTTATACATAAATAAATAAATAAAAATAATTCTTCTATAGGTACAGTTTCGAAGCTCTTTAGATCAATTCTTTGTTCACTTTGGAATCATTTTGCAATTTATCTCCTCTCGTTGTTTGCAAGAATAGACCTTTTTTATCCTAGGAAAATACAGAATTTTTTTTTTATCACACCTAGCACTGATATGAGCCCCTGCCAAATGAGCATTTATGCTTCTTCACCAGAACCCTGCTACTGAAAGTCAACAAGTCAGTGATAGCTGCTGCTTCTGACAGGCAATCATCAATAGTTACATGTACTCCAGAGATCCTGCTTCTGGGCTAAAGGCCAACAAACCTCTAACCAGGCTCTTCTGAAAGAACTCACCAGTTCTGAACATCACACTCCCAACACACTCTATTTGATCAGTAGTTTGTTTTGATGTCCTATGTCCTGCAACCACAGACCTGCCTTCCCTAGCAAGCAACAAATTCAGCTTCTTGCTTCTGGTATTGTGGTGGGGGCTCACCTCTTTCTTCATTCTTTGACAGCAGTGAATTTCCAAGTGAGGGGATGCAGGAAAGAAAGTGCATTCCTCCCTCTTATCCACAAAAACTTGGTTCTGGCACAAGCCTTCCCTCAACATTAAACTAACCTTAATACACAGTGTGTGCATTTTAATTTACTACTTACTAGTCTGTATTCCTTCTCTTTCCAAAAATGAGGATACATGTACTACTTGTGGTTTGGGAGATCATTTTGCTGGTACACAGATAAACCTAAAAAATTTTTTGTGTGTGCAATCTGTAATGAGCATTTGAAAAAAGAAATGTAAAAGTAGCATATAAAATCAGTGATCTCAGGAATATTATTGCCTAAGTCAAACTGAACATAAGATGCAAATTTAAAACAATCCATTTAAAGAAAAGCATTAAATAAACAAAATAAAGATGACTGATACAGTAAAATATGATGTTAGTATACAAATATTTGAAGTTTGAGTAATTTGCACTACATATTATAAGCTCTTTAAGGAAAGAGACTAGGCCCATTATTTTGCCTAACACAATGTCTAGTATATAGAAAGTGTTTGATAAATGTTTATCAAATGAATGAGTAGAATTCCAGATAAGCCTAAGATTAATCAAGAGCAATCACAAGAATCAGTATAAAATTAGATAGTGATGGCTGCAGGAGGTAAGGGTAAACATAGCTGAGTATGATGCTCTTCAAGAAATCATGAGGGGGGTGCCTGGGTGGCTCAGTGGGTTAAAGCCTCTGCCTTCAGCTCGGGTCATGATCCCAGAGTCCTGGAATCAAGCCCCACATCAGGTCTCTGCTCAGCGGGGAGCCTGCTTCCTCCTCTTTCTCTCTATGCCTGCATCTCTGCCTACTTGTGATCTCTGTCTGTCAAGTAAATAAGTAAAATCTTTAAAAAAAGAAAAAGAAAAAGAAATCGTGAGGATTCATGCCTAGAATGACCTTCTCATTCAGACCTCTCTGCAAACCCTTAGCATTTGTCTTCATTACTCATTTGACATTTAAGCAAATTCTCTTTTATATTAACAAAAAGAGCTTACAGTTGTTTGGCATTTTAGTTCACAAAACAATTTCACATATATTATTGATTAGAATGTTTTAGCAACTTGATGAGATAGGCAGAGCATGCTTTCCTATTCTATAAGAAAACTAGGGCTCCTGGAGGTTAAATGACTTACTCACCTTGAACAAATACTTATTAAGCACTTACCCTATCTATGCAAGGCTCATGTGGCTAGAAATTCTGCAGGAAGCTCCTTGGGCTTTTGGCCTTTCATTTCACAGAGTTGTGTAGGTGTTGACTGTGTCTAAATTTTGTATTTGCTTTGTGATAGGTGTGGACATAATTTTTCCTGATAGTATATAAAAACTTAGAATTAAAATTTTCAACTCTATAGAACTCCTTCAAAACTAAGGAAAAGGCTCTGTGTTCTGAGAGGCCAGTTTAAAAAATAATAATAGAGCCAATATCTTAACTCTTTATATAGCTAATACTTTTTCTTCTATTCCTATTTCATTAGCTTTTTAGTTTAGAATTGTTGAATTCTATCAGATACTTTTCTTCAGATACCATTTTTATATTTATACTGTTTGTTTTTGTTTAATTTGTTGATACAGTGAATTATATTGATAGATTTCCTGATTTGGGGCCATGATTAAAACCCCAGAACAAATGTTTTTATTCACTATATCTTTCCATATATCTATGTACAGTCCATTTGATCATATCTCATTTATTATTTTTATATCTATTTATAGATATATATTTATAATACATTCATAGACATATGTTTATATATATTTATATATACTCATTAGTGAGATCAGTCTATGAATTGGCTATTTTATACTCTTTGTAGCAGGTTTTACAATTTATGAGCTCATAAAATTAATTGAGCAGCCCACCATCTTTACCTATGAGCTGTAAAGTAGAAGGTCCCTCTTCAAGAACAGGGATCTTGTTTCATTTAATATTGCATCCTACAGCCTAAAACAGTAACTGATATATACAAAGCACTTGATAAATATTGGTATAGAGTACAAACAAAGAAAGGAACAGGAAGGAAAATGAGAGGGCCTCTGAATTAGCCATGATATTATCAGGTGCTATTTTTGATAGAAAATATTTAGACTCCTTCAACCTCTTCTGTATTTACCTGGTCAAGTTTTCTAGTTCTTCTTTACTTATTTGGGTTCTTTATATTGCCCATATTCTTTATATTTTAAAATTTGTTGTCATAGAGTTTCATGTAGTGTTCTTTTATACATTTCAAATGTATTTTTTCTAGATGTGGTTATGTCTCCTAACCTTGTAGCTTTTCACCTATTCTCTTTCTTTCCCTTTCCCTTGAATTTGGATTAGAAGATGTTTACCTACTTTCAGCTTGTCAGAGAACTAGCTTTTGTATTTATCTCTTCTACTATTCTCATTTCGTTTTGTTTTCTAGTCCATTACACTCAGATTACACAAGTTAATTCTCTTTTCCTACTCTTTTGGTAGGTTTTGTTGTTTCACATTTTTAAAGATGAATGCTAACTTTCCTTAATTTCATTCTTTATTTTTAAATATGAAGTCACTTAAGGTTATAGCTTTTGCCATGAATATCGCTTTTGCTGTTTCCCATAAGTTTTAGTGTTTAAGTGTTTACTGTTTTTCATAAGTATTAGTATAAAGTGTTTTCTTTTTCATTCTTTCCAGATAGAATGTAATATTAGTTTTTCTTCCCTTTTAAGCTAAAGGTTAATAGGAAAGTCATTAATTGTTTCAAAGAGGATATTGCTTTACCATTACATTTTTTCCTATTTTATTGGATGATTTTCAGTGTGTGGTATTTATGATAAAAAAATTTTATTGAATGCTCACTTTGGTAGCAATGTACTAAAACTGGAATGATACAAAGAACATTAGCATGACCCCTGCACAAAGATGACAAGCAAACTTGTAAAATGTTCCATATTTTTTTAAACAATATAAGAAACAAAAATCTGTGAAGATGCAGAGAAAGGGAAACCTTCTTGCACTGTTGATGGGAATGCAAACTGGTGCAGCCACTCTGGAAAACAATATGGAGGTTCCTCAAAAAGTTAAAAGTAGAATTACCCTACAATCCAGCAATTGCACTACTAGGTATTTACACAAAAGATAGAAAAATACAGATTTGAAGGGGTACATGTATCCCAATGTTTATAAAAGTGCTATTGATAATAGCCAAACTATGGAAAGATCTCAAATATCCATTTGACTCATGAAAGGATAAAGAAGAGGTGATTATATATCTATATATATATGAATATTACTCAGTCATCAAAAGGAATGAAATCTTGCCATTTGCAATCATGTGGATGGAACTAGAGAGTATTAGGCTAGGTGAAGTGTCAGTCAGAGAAAGATAAATACCTTAAGAAATAAAATAGATTAACATATGAGAAGGGGGAAAAAAAGAGAGAGGTAAACAAGCTGTAAGAGACTCTTAATGATAGAGGTAGAGGGAAGGTGAGTGGGAGATAGGCTAAATGGGTGATGCGTATTAAGTATGGCACTGGCATTGAGCACTGGGTGTTAAATATAAGTGAATCCCTAAATTCTATTCCTGAAACCAATATTACACTGTTTACTAACTAGGATTTAAATAAAAATTTTAAGAGAAAAAATATTAAAGTCTTATTTGTATCCAAATATGTAATTGATCTTTATAAATTTCTCTATTCCCTAAATATGAAATTCAACACACCAATTAAATTAAGTTGATCAAATATATTATTAAATTTCTCTGTGCCCTTATTAATATTTTGTCTACTTGATCTCCTTGATTCTAAAAATATGAAGAAATATGGCATCATTTATATTTTACTGAGTTCTTTTGAATCACTATTAGTTTTTGCTTTATTTCTTTAACTTTTGTGTTGTATCTACAGGGTTACGATTGTTTTTCCTTCTACATAAATTATATCTTCTAGTTATACAATATCTATTTTTGTTATCCAGGGATTTTAATTTTAAAGCTAGTCTTAGTCTGATATTGCCCTTCCTGCTTTGTCTTTATTTATATTTGCCTAGTTGTATGTTTATCCCTTTATTTCCATACTTATCAGTTCACTTTAACTGTGTTTCTGGTAAATAACAAACAGCTTGAATTTGATTTTTCTCCAGTCTAATTCTCTGGTCTTTATTGGGAGAATTCAGTCTTTTATGTTTGCATAGGGATATACTTGATTTTATTCAATACTCTGTACTTCATTATTTATTTAATTTGTTTTCTTTGTCTCATTTATTTGAATAATTAAATCATATTAATTAATTGTTTCTTCCTCCTTATTACCCAAGGACTTCAAGTATAATTTTATTTTTCATAAATGATCACCTTCCTTTTCCTCATACCCATAATTATACCCACATTTATTTAATGTTATATGAAAACAGGATCATAACTCTTTCCCTAATTAAGGCTCTTTAATCCTCTGCTTCTCTTTCTCCTCCCAATAAGGAGAGAACTTGAGAATATTTTCACTTGCTCACTAGCTTCCCAAAACTCCATCTGCACACCATATGAGACTTCTGGAATGTTTTTGTTTTACTCTTCTTTCTCCCACCCAAACTCCTTCTCAAATAATTTAATATTTTTAGTTTTACACGATTGTTACAATTTTTCTAGCAGTATCCCTTTTTTAATTTTAAAAACTCTTTTATCCCTCAATGTACAAATTCCCAGAGAGCCTAAATTATTCAGTGATATTTACTTATAAATCTATTACCAAATTCTTTTCTCATCAACTTTATCTCTTCTTCCGTTCCAACTATCATGAGGTTCAGATTTCTTATTCTTTGATTTGAGTCCTTAAGTGTTTCCTCAGATGGAGTATATGGGTGACATAATCTCTGCAAATAAGTTTTAGAGGCTGTTAAGGAATAATATCTTGTTACATATCCAGTCCTTTATTCTAAAGCACCTGTAGATATTATTCCACAATCTTGTAGCTTTGGAATTGCACAAATTAATGTCCATCTGATTTCTTTTTCTATGTGTATTACTTATGTCTGTCTGGATGCATTAAATATTTATTTTTCTTCATCACTGGGGTCTAGTAATTTGATAAGGATGCATCGTGATGTACGTACTATCTCAGCAGTCTGATCTGGAACTTGATGAGGTGTTTAAATCTGCTGATCCAGGTCTTCAACTAAGGGAAATTTTCTTCAATCATGTATTTAATCATTATCTATTCCATTTGTCTCCTCCATTTTTTCTCATAAATCTATTTTCCAAAATGTACATGTTTCCCCTCATATTTCTGTAGAACTTTTCTTTTTCTTTTTCCCCCTCTATGACTTAACATTTTCTTCCACCTGATCTTCCAAGGCACCAATTCGAACATCTAGAGTGCTGATTTTCTCTTTCACTTCATCTATTCAATTTTCAAATAAAAAATGTCTTGTGGTTTTACTGTTAGAAGTTACAATGAGGGCTGTATTCAAATCTCTTTACATATTCTTCCGCTTTTAGATCTAGTTTTAAAAGAAGCAACTCTATTTCTTTAGCAGTTTATTCTGATTTTGTTGTTGCTGTTGTGTATTCTGCTCTTTGACTCATGTGCCTTTTTAACAAAATGTCATTTCTGTATTTGCTCATTTGGCCATCTTATGTGGGAGTGCTCCTGAAAGTGCTGGCAGGTACAGCCATCCTGCCTGGTGACTCATTGTACATACAGCTGACTGTGCATTCCTCTTGTCTCAGTGCTCAAAAGCAGAGCTTCTGTGTTCGTATTGTCTCCAAATCTCAGAGGTAGAGATGAGTAAAACCCAATTGCTCATCTTCTCTTCAGATCCTTAGGGTCAGGGAGACCCTGAAGTCTAGAGAGCTGAAATGAACTTTCTTTCCAGGAAGGGCTGTTTTCTGATCCTTGCTTTGGGTTTCTGTGCTGAGCCCTAGAATGCTGACCCAAAGGGGAAGAAGTGTGCAAAGAGGCCTTGGTTCACCCCTGTCTATTGACCTGCAAGAAGTAGCTGAATTGGACTCAGAGCCCTGCGTGGAAGGATGTGGGATGCCTCAGCCACCATTCTCCCAGAGTTCTAATTTTCTCTTTTAGGACACTATTTTTGAAATATTATCAGCTTAAACATATTATTAGTCCTTCCTTTGCCACTAATTGATGATGCAAGTTTGGACTGGTCACCTACCTCTTTGGGCCTCCACGTGCCCATCTCTGAAATAACTAAGCCTCTTCCTTGAGTCTAAGACATCCTCCTTCTTCCAGTCTGTTAGTTGGCTCAGTTGTGTAACTGCCATATATTCAAGTGAGAATTGCCATTCCCGTATCAACTCTGAGTAAGAAAATTATTTTGGAGTAAAACTTGGCAAAACAAGATCTTGAGCTGCCAACAAATTATTCTGCAAGATTTCAAAACATCAAGTTTTTGCATTCACTCTCAAAGTCAAGCCAATTTTGCTTAAAGGAATACTATTGTTTGAGTTGAAAAAAAAAATCAAACCTAAATTGTGGTTATGCATCTGGCATTTCTAATATAAGTATGAAAGCAAGAGATTTGCCTGTTTTTTGCTAAATCACACAGGCTGCAAAAAGTATATACACATATGGAATTTCCACATTCAGAAAGTTAAATTCAAATTCTGTGAAGACTGGTTCCTGAGAAGTATGAGGGACAAATGCCTAAGAGTTTTTAAAGTACTACTTCTGTAGCAATTGCTTGTCCTTTCTTCTTTTTCAACTTTTACCCTTATTTTTTATTGCTCCTTTTAGGTTATATTTATTTAACAAAATTCAGTGATTGAAGAAGCTACAAACCTAAGTACCAGGTGCACCCTCTAAATGCTCATATGGAACATTTTAGTAATCTCTTTGACTCCTGTATGCTCTCTTTGCCTGAAGTGTTCTTCCTGTATCCTTCCTGTTCCTATAATTCAAAGGCATAATAGCCTTTCAATTTCTAGAGTCTTTCAATTCCAGCAGCTATGGATGTGGGGGTATGGGTTTGGAAATTTTAACTTAGAGCCCTCACATATGGAATTATAGATGAGTCAATTCTACTAGCTACTTTAGAGGCCCTTGTATTTATCACAGTGTAACCTTTTATTCTCCTCTCCTAGATTATAAGCAGTTTGAGGATGGGATATGTGTCTCTGTCATCTATGATCTCCTAAAGGAATAGGATTAGTCCCCCATACAATAGATGTTTATTAGTTTACATTGAAGTTACTTGAGTTACTAAATATTTTTTTCTGCTTAATCCGTTGCTTATTTTAATTATATATTTGAGCACACATGAACAAAGTTAAATTCTCCCAACCGGATTAAAGTTAATTAGACAAAACCCCATTTCCATAATGACCACTTAGAAGATTTAATGCTAAAATCCAAAGATAGTGTTGGTAGAAACTGCTCTTCCATAAATACAGTTTAAAGATGCATACCATCACCTCCAGTATTTCTTCATTACTGTGTATTCACAAACAGGCATTAGCCTTTTTCTGATGAAAAGTGGGAAGCTTTACTAAAAGTCAAAGAATCAAGCCAAATTGTATGATGATTTTCCTTGATCTGGAAAGTACAAGCATTTCTTGATTCAAAGTTTTGGGGATTTTCTTCTTTCTCTCTTCCTTCCTTTCTCCCTTCCTCCTTCCCTCCCTCCCTATTTCTTTCTCTTTCTTGCTTTCTTCTTCTCTCTCTCTCTCTCCTTCCTTCCTTCCTCTCTTTCTTTCTCTCTCTCTTTTCTTTCTCTCTCCTTCCTTCCTTCCTTCCTTCCTCTCTTTCATTCCTTAACTCCTGATGTCCTAGACTGTAGTTTAAGTGCTTGATAGATTGGAATCAATTTTATGCACTCTAACTATCCCTGCTCTTGCTTCTGAGCAATTGTGCTGGGGTGGCAAATAAAGGATTAGAGGGTAACTCTCTGGGGCAGTGGAAATACACATCAGTCTGTTGCCATGCAGGGTAATGGTAATCTTTGGGCAGCCAAATATCACAGCATATTGTTCTTATGGAGGGAAGGGGTCATCTTGAAGAAAAGCAACGGTAACAACAACTATTTTGTTCTCATCTATAGCTGTCCCACACTCTCTCACTCCTTAATTTACTACCTACACCCACAACACACATGTACACACACACACAGAAAAAATATGGGTTCTTAGGAATTACAATAAGCTATTGCTTATCAGATTGCTTTAAAATGGCAACGTATACAATTTCACAATGGCTAGATTTGGATAGGTTTAACAAGAAAGGCTTTGTTCTTAATTTCAGGAGGTTGACATTCTGTAAAAACCCCTGCCTTTTTCATTCTTGCCGTTGGCTGTTGCAGAAGAAATTTCCTCCTAGCCTTTTGCTTGTGTGGTTCACAGCAATTACGGAAGAGTCACTGGGTCTGTTACCAGCAGGAATGTTAGCCAAATTAGTGAGTGAGAACTCTGGAAAAAGAATTTCCTGGGGATTTTCAGAAGTGGTCTTTGGATTTGTTTTGTTTTTATCGTCGTTCCTCTTGAGGAAAGAAAGAAATCAGTAGGCCTGGAAAAGGTGGGGAGAGGAAGGCCTGCCCCCCTTTCCTCCTCCCCTAGCCTGACTCTTGAGCATGTGATAGATCAGTGCTGAGAGTTGGAAGAAGTGGGGAGAATGCTGCTGGTGTCCCAATTATTGTGTAAACAAAACACAAGTGAGTTTTCTGGGAAGGTCTAAGAACTGGAGCATAGATCCTATTGAGCTAAGAGAGGAAAGGGAGAAGAAACCTATGGGATAAGGGATATTATGTCTTATGGGATATAAGACATTTCCTTGCCTGTTAGGCAATCACGGATTAAGCACAGGACATTTAACTAATTTCTGTTTTGTTTATTTTGTTTTGTTTTGTAGGCATATATATGTACTTGCTTTGGGGTTCAGCTTCTACATATTCTCTTTAGCTATAGCTTCTCTTCTTTTAAAGCTATAGCTTTAGCTAAAGCCTAGCTTGCTTTCTAAACACCAAGGTTGTAAAAGCTGCTTAAAAGCATAAGCTTTAGAAGTGAAAGACCTGGGTTTAAATCACAAGTCTGCCATTTACTAGCTGCTTGACCACTGGTCCCAGAGCCACAAATAGCTGATTTCAGTCCTGACTCTGCCACTTACTAGTTGAGTGACCCTAGGCAAATAGCTTAAACTTCCTAAGTATCAATTTCCTCATGTGTAAATTGGAGATAACAATAGTACCTAATAATAGGATGTGGTAAGGATTTAATTAAATAATGCATGTGCACTTACAGAACTTTCAGAGCTGAGACTTATGTACAATAAATGCTCAGTAAACATTAACATTTTAAAACTCATTCTGTGAGCTTAATTACACATAAATGCCTGGGGAGAAAATTTGCCCCCTATTATAGTATTTATTCTGAGTGACACTTGGCTGTTGCTATGTCAAGCAAAGTGTGATACCTCTCTTCTCTATGTCTTAACGTACATGCCTGTACAAACACACACACACACACACACACACACACACATACATATCCCAGAAACTATAACATTTAGAGCAGAGTTGCAAATACATGGATTACACTTGTAAGTAACAAGTCATGGTGGTGATTTCAGTTATTGAACCTAGGCTGAATCAAAACTCTTCCCTAAAATTCTAATCTAAAATAATAAACATTGCCATAGAAGTCTTCCTTCACCAAGCATTTGTATCTGAAGAAGTCAAATGTACTATTCTCATCTGTTGTCAAATTTTGACAACCACATACCAAAACAAACACTAATTAATAGATGACATTTGAACCCCCTCATTCTGATTCTTGGAAGCCCAACGGTGTGATAATTAACCCATGTTTAAAAGAAGAATAAAAGAAACTCTTGAAGACTTCCCCTTGCTCAGGTGCCCTGGCAAACTGTTATTTTTTTTTTTTTTAAGATTTATTTATTTATTATTTGAGAGAGGGAGGGGGAGGAGCAGAGGAAGAGAGAGAACCCTCAAGTAGGCTCCCGGCTGAGTGCAGTGCCCCTCGCAGGGCTGGATTGCACAGCCCTGAGATCATGACCTGAGCCAAAATCAAGAGTGGGTCTCTTAGCTGACTGTGGCCCTCCAGGCACCCACCTGGCAAACCATTTAAATTAGGTTTTAATCACTAATGGTGACATTTCTGTTTAATCATAATGAGCTATGTCTGTACCTATGTGAAGCCCTGGGAGTCAAGAACTCTCCCATAACACTGAAGGTTTGATCAGGCCTTCCCACGAAACCATACAATCCTCATAAGCCACTGGGAATAGCTTTAAATTTTTACAGATGAAACTGGTTCAGAATGGTGAACTTCTTTACAGGTCATATAACCAGTTCTAGCCAATTCTTCTTGCCCTCTTTTATTCCCCAAAAGGGACTATGACTGTAAAAATCAGAAGTATCTAAACAAGAGGAGGAAGACACGATAGCATGGAGAGAGGACACAGGAGCAGAGGAAAGAGAATGAGGGAGAATAGGAAACAATATTGCAATAGTTTATAACTACTTTCTCTTAAAATGTGTCAGTGATTGAAAAGTCTCTGATTAATTTTTACAGTTCGCATTCATTTCTTGTGAATACAGCTAACAGAAGATGCTCATTTTGCCTATTTCAGGCTGGCATATGACCCTTTCTCCTTTGTTAGTATCTGATATATGAGGACAAGGGCACTGATCATAGAAGTTACTTGGCTAGCAATTTCATTACCCACAATAATGTCAGCTTTTTCAACTGTGGTTACAACAGGTCAACGAGTTGCTGTGGACAACTGATGAAAGCCGAGTTTGAGTTTAAGGAGTTGTGTACAGCACACTCTAAGGAAGGCATGGCTGAACCATGGACAGATGAGGAAGCATGAACTCTGAAAGAAATAACCCCAGAGATTTTTTTTTAAAGATTTTATTTATTTATTTTACAGACAGAGATAGGCAGAGAGGCAGAGAGAGAGAGAGAGAGAGAAGAGGAAGCAGGCTCCACGCTGAGCAGAGAGCCCAATGTGGAGCTCCATCCCAGGACCCTGGGATCATGACCCGAGCTGAAGGCAGAGGCTTTAACCCATTGAGCCGCCCAGGTGCCCCGCAGAGATGTTTTACAGTTTACTTTCATAGTAGTCTTGACAATGACATGCCTTGGAGAACTAAACAGCTCAAGATAACTTAGCACATATGCACTTTTTAATCCATCCGTACAAATATAATTCTGACAACTGAAGTTGTGGATGAGGAGATGTGCTGCACAGACTTCCTTTCCAGTGAAACTGGTTGTTCAGCTGTGGGGAGTGTGATCAGCCAGCACCCTCCAGTTGTCAGCTCCTTCAGGGTGGATCTTAGCTGCAAAAAGCCTCCCCACCCAAGGTCAGAGCCTACACTTGGTGACTGAAGGTGTATGTACACCTGCACGCGCGCGTGTGTGTGTGTGTGTGTGTGTGTGTTGGGAAAAGGAAGAGTATAAAAAGTCATCTATTTTGGTCCAAAATGCATAGGGAGATCTCTGACAAACAATACCTGTTCTAGACGACCCTCTCCACCTCCCTGGCCTAGATTGGCTCAGGCTTTTTGAAGCTGCATGACAGTTTGCCATATCTCTCTGCCCAACTCTGCTTCCTCCTAAATTTCACAGGTGTTGATCCTAAAAAACATCTTAAAACACCTTGCACCCAAACTCCATGTCAGCATATGCTTTGGGAGATCCTAGTCCTCACCTAGACATGCTTGCAATTTCTCATTAGAACACTAGTTTTCATTTTCTTTTCTTCAGAATCTAAAGGGCCCTTAGGGCTTTATGACACATGATTGAAGCCACTGCATTAAGATCAGAAGTAGAGGTAATATGGATTCCACAACTGGTGGAATTTGATGTTACTTTAGTGAGGGCTGGGTGACTTCATACAGGATTAAGTGAGGGCTGGGGGATTAATCTATCAACTTCTAGGATTTACAGTAGAATATGGAGCTGGGGATGGAAATATTGTATGAACAATATAACCCCCAACTTCAAGAGGGGCATTGTCTAGGAGAGGTTAAAAGACTAAGCAGACAAAATTATCTTTAGCAAAAGAAAAAAAAGGTAAGAAGAGTATAAGATTGGGAGAAACAGTGAACAGAATCCAGACAGGGAGACATAGTGGAGGGCAGATGTGTGAGAAAGAGGAGAAAGACCAATTCACACCAGCTTAGTGTCCAAGACATCAGATAATTCATTGGAGGAGGAATTTTCCTTTTTATCCAATCATCATACTAGTATTTTGAGACTAGGTTATATTTCCAAGAAAACTGATTAAACATTGCATATAAAATGGATAAAGTAAGGAAAAATAAGAAAAAAAAAATAAGGAGATTCTCAGTCTCCTTAAAGAGTCTGACTTTCCATTTAATTTTCTTGTGTCTCCCCAGTTACTATCTCTTTTTTAGGCTCCGCTCACATTTTCAAACCTTACTCAGCTTGGAATCTATACTTCCACTCAAATGTGTAAGCATTCCTTCTGTTCAGGAGAAACAGCCCTTTGTATGTGATCCTTTCAGACTGGGCAGACGGGAACAGGGTGGCCAAACCAGTGCAGTCAGAGATTTGGATGAAATCCAGGTGATTGCTGGGGTCTTTATATTATATCAGATGATTGTAGCCAAAGTCACATAAGAATATATGCAAATTAAATGCAGACATGATGACATATCAGAAAAAGAGAATCAGCAAAATTGTAGTACTGAGATTGCTAGGTAAGTGAGTTGACTCAAAAGAATTTAATTTAGAAATAATTCTGTTTGAGAGAGAGTAGCTTAAGTAATAAATACAGAGAACCGAGTCAGAAGAGGCTTGGAAAGATTAAGGAGTTAGACAAGAATAAACAGATTGGGAAAATCTTAAAAATTTTTAATGAATAAAAAGGTAGGAAAAATAAGGATGATAGACAACCACTTTTATTGCGAATAACTTTTTTTTTTTAGATTTTATTTATTTATTTGATAGAGATCACAAGTAGGCAGAGAGGCAGGCAGAGAGAGAGGGGAAGCAGGCTCCCTGCTGAGCAGAAAGCCCGATGCGGGGCTCGATGCGGGGCTCGATGCCGGGCTCGATGCCGGGCTCGATCCCAGGACCCTGGGATCATGACCTGAGCTGAAGGCAGAGGCTTTAACCCACTGAGCCACCCAGGCGCCCCTATTGCTAATAACTTTAACTTCTACTGTACTTCAACCTATTCTCTCACTTTTTTCTTCCAACATCTTATGAAAACTGGAGGAGAAGTAATATTCGCATTCATTTTTAAATGTGGATACTGAGGTTTGGAGAGGATCAAAAGCCCATTTTTATAAATTGCACCACTAGGTAGTGAAAATGCTGGGATCTGTGTCCCATTCTCTTGATTCTGAGCCTAACACCTCTTCTCATTAGACTTTGATTAATGTCTTCTGGGACTGAGGAAAGTGAATGCTGAGCTGCCAGGACCGCCATTCTTTCTACAACCCAAAGAAAACTTGAAAAAAAAGAAAATAAAGAACGTTGTCCTTAGAAACAAGCCATCTGTTACAGAGCAGAGCAAAACACCCAGGCATTCGTGAGCCTCACATCAGTCCTGCCAGGGTCTGGCTGAGCAGCCTCTGTTGCAAGTTGTTTAATCTCTAATTCCTATAAATCAGGAACAATATCAACTGGTTGATAAAGAGTTTGGAGAAGTTTAGGGCAAAGTAAATGCAACAACATCCACCAGCTTAGCTTTAGCCAAGACCAGCTCTGTTAATTCTTTCTCTTTCTGGGGCAGATAAGATCCTTTGAGGTTTACCATTAGCTCAATTCCTAGATTAACAAGAACATTCATGCTTTTCAGGCCATGATGTTTAGGGTTTGTTTGTTTTTTTCCCCATTGAACAAGTATGATCATTTCCTTTCAAAAGAAAGGTATATTAAAATCAGAGCTAGTTCTTACTTTTGTTTGCCTCACATTTTATTAATCTCTTATAATGCATCATTGGCCATATCAAGGAATGATGATAATGCATCTCTTTTATTCCTTTCTCTCTTATTCTTGTCTCACTCATCCATTTCTTTTTATTTTTAATTGTAGAAGGGAAAGTTATAAAAATGCTGCTTTGGAATTATTAAGAAGAAATTATGATAGGTCATTTTTGAAAGCCTTTTATTTAGGGGCCCCAGGGTGGCTCAGTTGGTTAAGCAGCTGCCTTTAGCTCAGGTCATGATCTTAAGGTTTCTGGGTTCAGCCCTGCATCAAGATCCTTGCTCAGCAAAGGGTCTGCTTCTTCTCTGCCTCTCCCTCATGCCCGTGTGCTCCCTCTCAAATGAATAAGTAAAATCTTTAAAAAAGAAAGAAAGCCTTATAATTTGCCACAATAACAGCAGAACTCAAAGACGGGTGTTTTGTGATAAACAGATATGATGTGCTTTATAAAGTGGCAAGCCAAATTGTACCCTTGAGTGCTAGGCATGGCCCTGCTACAAGGACTTTGCAGTTACTTCCCTCTGCCTGAACACCTTTACCATAAATATATTCCCTCTCTCAATTTCTCAAGATCCTTCAAGTTTTCACTCAAATCACACATCCTAGTGAAGCCTTCCCTAACAACCTTATTTAAGATTCTATTTTCTCCTAGTATTCTCTACTCCCTTTTTATACTTAATTTTTTTCCCAAAGAAATAATTGACTTTTAACATCCTTTATATTTAATTATAAGCTAGAGGCAGTCGACTAGTGTGATTGAGAACATAGACTCTGCAGCTAGTCTGCCTTGCTTCAACTTCTTATTTTAGAGCTTCTTACTAGTTCTAAAATTGTGGACAAACTATTAAAAATTATCTGGAAAATAAGGATGGTAAATAACAGTAACTATCTCATCATGTTACTGTGGAGATTAGAGTAATGTCTGGTGCATAATAAGCCCTATATAGATATTAGCAATTGAACACTTATTTCCTGCTATTAGAACATGCATTCCATGAAGGCTTATTTTATCTCTTGTTCACTAATGTATTCCCAGTGACTAGATTAGTTTCTGACACATAGTAAGTGCTCAACAAATATTTAGTGAACAAATGAATGAAGGAGAGAAAAATGCCTGGATATGAAGCCAGTCCTTTTTTTTTTTTTTTTTTTTAAGATCCTATCTATTTATCTCACAGAGAGAGAAGGAGAGAGCATAAGCAGGGGGAGCAGCAGGCAGAGGGAGAGGGAAAAGTAGGCTCCCAGCTGAGCAGGGAGCCTAATATGGGGCTTAATTCCAGGACCCTGGAATCATGAACCTTTAAGAAAACATTTAACCAACAAGCCATCCAGGTACCCCGAAGCCAGTCCTTTTTGCACACAGAGATGACTCTACAGTTAAATTACATTTGGCTGCACCCAAAGACACAAGCTTGGTTAGTTTTAATTTCTTGCCTATCATCAAATTTTTACATTTGAAGACCTTCAGTGTGTGCAAGGTAGGGAACTGACATAAAAAATTTTTCTCTCTTCATCCAGATGTTCTTGTATTCAAATTTGTAAGTGGCAAAAAAAAAAAAAAAAGTAATATTGGGTGAAAGTTTCAGAATCTGTGGCTCCCATAATTTCCTCAAGCACAGAAATTCCTTCTTGTTTGGTACCTGAGAAAATTACCCCTCAGTGGGATCTGAAATATTACCAAAGAAAATACCAAAAGAAAGAAAAAAAGGAATCAAAGCTCAACTTTTGAGTTTCAAAATAAACTTTTAAATATTGTTGCAGAGAGTGGTGTAAGAGAAAAAGAGTTATGAGTTTCAAAAGCCTTGGTTTTGGTTTCTAAAACCCATAGCCCTGAGGGACACAGGCCATAAAGTTTATGCACTAAGTAATAGATGGGAAAGAATACCAAGTTGGCACGAGCTAGTTTTTTTCATCCATCTTGCCCCCACAACAGCAAAGTTTATTTTCTCCAAGCTACATGAGAGAAGTAAACCAGGGGAAAGCAGGATTTTATACACCTGAGTGTCCATGAGAAGTAGTGTTGTGCCTTGTTCTCCTCTCTCCAGCTGAGACCAGAGGCCAGGACTTTAGAAACCGAGATAAGTCTAGGAGGTCTGGTGGTAGCATCAGTAAGTATACTGCTTGCTAATTGGAGCTGGAAAAGGCAGGTAGCCCCGGCTGTCTCTGTGCCATCCCGAACAGTCGAGATGACTGTACAGACTGTTCTTCAGTATTAAGTAAGCTTAGAGTGTTTCTGCGTCCTAGTCTTGGTATGAGGATCCTCAGAACGTTCACCACATGCCTGAAAGCAGTTTAAATTCAGCTCAAAGAGCAGTCTGAGGCCTTTGCAGTCTGAAGAGGAAAATGTATTATTTATGTCTTTTATTTTCTGTATTCTGTTGCTTTGACACCAGGGGTCATACTGACCCTGGAGGGACTCGTCCCTCCCAGGGTTAGCCAATTTCTAGAGATAGTAAACAACTTGCTACTCTAGTCAGTTTTTTAAATGCAAACCATCCAGTCTAGAATTCATACTCCCAAATAGCTTCCTGACTGGAACCTCATATTCCAGGCCATGATCTAACCATCCTAATTACACCAGAACAAGGTACCGCCAATTTATGTCCCAGACCCCACTGAAATCATTCAAACTAGCCAGTCCTAAATCTGTTTAACCTATCTTCACTATTTCTTCTTACAGAAACCACAGTTGAGTCTCTTGCCCATGATTCCTACCTTCCTCTGCCTCCTGATGAACTTGGTGCTTCCCCATGTGGCACCTCATGGCACATGGTTTGCCTTTTCTTCTTGGAATCTGTGAGCATAACAAACTATAATGGCAGTCACCTCTGGATCTGTTGGCCTTATCATAACTAAATAATAATAGAACCTATACCAGAACAAGCAATGTCTTGTAGATCAACAAACAGAAACCAGAATTATAAGGCCAATGGACACATGAAGGCAGGGGACTAGTTATTTCCTCCCCTGATATGTGCACTACTGGAGCCTTCTAAAACAGAGCCACAACCTGGGAAAGGAAGAAAACATCTGAGTTGATGAATAAAGCCCTAAAATCAATGAGATAATCCTGCATTTATTATGAAAAAGCTGAGATGAATCTGAATTGGTTGAGATTTAATTTTAACCACCCACCAGAACATAGGTCTGAAATAGAAATTAGTTTAAATTATAGAAAAGTAGGGGCGCCTGGGTGGTTAAGTGGGTTAAGCCTCTGCCTTCAGCTCAGGTCATGATCTCAAAGTCCTGGGATCCAGCCCTGCACCAGTCTCTCTGTCCATCAGGGAGCCTGCATCCCCCCTCTCTCTGTGCCTGCCTCTCAGCCTACTTGTGATCTTGTGATCTTTGTCTGTCAAATAAATAAATAAAATCTTTAAAAAAACGTAAATAATATTATATTTCCTGTGACTACAAGCTTATAGACTATAATTTGGTTATGGGAATGGGTAGAAGAAAGATTTGGCAATAGAAATAAAGGATGCAGTTCACTGAAGAAGTTGGCAAACTATGGCCCATGGGTCAAGGACAACCCTG
The DNA here is from genome assembly GCA_003697995.1 of Taxidea taxus jeffersonii. NCBI lineage: Eukaryota > Metazoa > Chordata > Mammalia > Carnivora > Mustelidae > Taxidea > Taxidea taxus. The sequence continues at coordinate 65,924 of ML093018.1, read as the reverse complement.
TTTTTGTAAATAAAGTTTTGTTGGTACAGAGCTACATTCATATATGTATATTCTGTGGTTGATTTCAGCTACAAAGGCAGAGTTGAGTAGTTGTGAAAGAGACTGTTTGTCTCACTAAATCTCGATTATTTACTATTTGGCCCTTTACAAAAAGTTTGCCCTGACCTAGAGTACAACCTCAGCAAAAGCTAATTAATCTTATAATTGCACTCTTTTGACATATGATTGCTTAAAATTCTCCTCTTGAGAGTAAGGTTGGCCTTGAAATCTGGGGTGGGTGGCCCAGTTTCAGAGGTTATGAGAAATAAGAACGGCAGATAAGTGGCACATTACTACAGCTGTCCTTGGAGCTCCTCATGTAATCCCTTTCGTGTGTTGGTTATCTATTTACACATAATGATTTGATTTTGTATCTGTAAGGTATATGTTTTGAGTTACCTCTGGGCAGTCCTATCTGTGAATGAAAGTGGTGTAGAGATTGGGTAATTTTATTCCCTGAGTTTCAGTCCTCCAAGGATGAGAACACAGAATGGCAATCAGTCTTAGTTTTGATTTGGTTATACTTTCTTTTCAAGCCACTGAAACTGAATTGGTGGGGTTCTCAATCGGAGGAGATAATTCATCTCTGTATCCCAGGGAACATTAGACTATATCTGGACAAATTTTTGGTTTCAGCAACTGGGTGAGGGTTGGTACTAAAAGTGTGGTATAGGCAGGTGGCACTATAGGTAGACAGAGGACAGAGATGTTGCTAGACGTCCTACAGGGCACAGGATAGCTCCACACAATGAAGTCTTATCCTGAATCAGGATCTCAAAGTGATATTAGCCCTCCCATAATCATTGGAGCACTGTTCACAATAACCATCATATGGTTATAATTTATATGTCCATTGATGGATGAATGCATTTAAAAATATGACATATACATATAATAGAATATTATTCAGGTTTAAAAAATAAAGAAATCCCTTAATATATGGCAACATGGATGAAGCTTGAGAACAAAATGATAACTAAAATAAGCCATCCAAATAAGGAGATGTACCGAATGATTCCATTTATTTGAAGTATCGAAAAGAGTCAAACTCATGGAAGCAAAGAATAGAGTGGTGGCTATCAGGTGCTGTGGGAGAGAAAATGGGGAATTTTTTTTTTTTAAGATTTTATTTATTTATTTGACAGACAGAGATCACATGTAGGCAGAGAGGCAGGCAGAGAGAGAGAGGAGGAAGCAGGCTCCCCGCCAAGCAGAGAGCCCAATGTGGGGCTCTATCCCAGAACCCTGGGATCACGACCGGAGCCGAAGGCAGAGGCTTTAACCCACTGAGCCACCCAGGCACCCCGAAAATGGGGAATTGTTAATCAGCACGTGTAAAATTTAAATTATGCAAGATGAATAAGTTCTAGAGATCTGTTGTACAAGAGATCTGTTGTGCCTATAGTTAACAACACTGTATTGTACATTTAAAAGTCGGTTAAAAAGGTAGATCTCATGTTAATTGTGCTGACCACAACAAAATCTTTTAAAAAATTGGCTTGTCTAAAATGTCAATAGTGCTGAGGTTGAGAAAAACTGATTTAGACATTTTGGAGTTCAGTTACCATCAGCTATCTATATATTCCACCTCACACCAGTTTTTCCAAGATAAAATGAGATCACTATGTAAAAGATTCCATAAAATAGGTGCTATTCTCAGTATTCATTAGAAATACTAACTTACTATAATAATGTTTCTGTAAAACACTAAGTATTCCTGTCCTCTTATTCAACAGATCACAACTGACTTTTTTCCAGATTATTCCATTTTACTGAATCTAGTCCTAATACTGAAATTAATCATGTCTTAATCTGGCTCAGGGAACATTCCTTTGTTTTAGCATTTACCACATTACATTAGTTATGCATATCCTTATGTACACTATCTTTCTTTTCAGAGTCTGGATTATACCTCACGTCCATGGTGCCAGCCCAAATTCAACACTCAGTAAATGGGAGAAGTAGGTTATTTGAAATGTCCGGTTATGGATGGATGTGAATTGTTGAAAAACATTGGGTCACTTAGGAATGCTTTCAAAAGCAAGTGCCCCCAGACTTGATTTACACTGGACCCAAAGGAAGGGAGGGGTTAATTTCACTCTTTAGTAAGAAGTCCGAGAGTCTGGAAGCAGATGTCAGCACTAACATCTCTTGGTTTTCCTTAAGGCTGGTGTTTTCTCTTCAGCTCCAGATACCTTTGACCATGCTCAAGGTAGAAAGTAGAGGCAAGTGAGGAGTGTTGCTTAGGCTGTAACTATACTTTAATTTCAGTAAACAATTACTTTCCCCAAAGTGTCTTTGGTTCAATTCTGCATATATATATATCATAGTCTGGAAGTGGGTTACATACAAACTCTTCTCTGCAAAAGACAAACAAACAAACAAACAAACAAAACCGTGAGAGGGAGCACGTGTGTTTCCAGTCTCTATACCAGTGTGCAAGGGAAGAGGATACTGACAGTGGCTTTAAGAAAGCCATCCACCCTACATTTCTTGAGTGTTCAGGCCATATTAGTCCATTTTGAAATAAACCTGATATTCATGGAGCTTGGAATTAAAAAGAGAAGGAAGACATTTAAAGTAAGTATAGAACCAAAAAATAATACTGACATTCTAGTTAAATATGAGAACTTCTCTAATTTTATCTTCTTTTTAAATATAAAATGTGTCTCAAAAGATTTACTGTAACATGTAACATGTTTGCCTACATATGATATAACAATATACCAAGAACAAAGAAATTTCAGTTTCAGGTTTTAAAAAGTAGCAGTGGATGCCTGGGTGGCTCAGTGGGTTAAGCCGCTGCCTTCGGCTCAGGTCATGATCCCAGGGTCCTAGGATCGAGTCCCGCATCGGGCTCTCTGCTTAGCGGGGAGCCTGCTTCTCCCTTCCCCTCTCTGCCTGACTCTCTGCCTACTTGTGTAATCTCTGTCTGTCAAATAAATAAATAAAATCTTAGAAAAAAAAGAGTAGCAGTATATTTGTAACCCCTTATTTTAAATTAAATCAATAATAAAAAAGGAATAGGAGACCTTTGTTATTTGGGGGACTCCAGTATATAATTCTTATTCCCATTTGGGAAATAACACCCAGTGATACAGTAGTGGGAGACATGGTGTCTTTCCTTTCATCATAGAACAGAAAAAAGCTTCCTTCTTCCCATGGTTTCATAGCAGGACACAAGCAGTCACAAGACCTGGTGTCTGCCAGCTGGATCCTTCCTGGGGCTTGAGCTCCTTAGCAAAAGGAGAGGTAGGATTTATTTGTAGCAGCTGTGAGAATGACCAGCAGCAGTGGGTCTCTGCAGCAGGGCAGGGCTGTTCTTGCCAGACAGTTCCTATTAAAATAGCCTTGATGCATATGTTGTGCTCTTTCTGAAAAATTGGTTTCCTTTTTTAAAAATATCTTAAGTCAGTTGTAGGTTTGCAAACAAGAATCCTGACTGATAGCATAACCATTGGTAGAGATGCATACTTCTGCTTGCAAAGTTAAGGTCTAATAGTTTGTGAAATTGTGTGATGAAAATAGGTTTGCATCCTATGTTTTTTTTTTCTCCTTGCAAACTAAAGGTAAGATTGTTAGCAATAAGTAGACAAAAAGCCCTTGAAATGAAGGAAATATAAATAGTCTCCAATCTGGCATTTTGGAATTTGAGGCTTGTATACTTGAGCAAAAGAAACTCCTCCTGCATCTATGAATTCTTTGTACATTTTCCCCTTAATTCCTTATCATGTAATGGGTTCATCTATTAACCGAGACCAGAGACAAAATGAAGTTCCTCGGTTCTTTTGTTAATTTTTTTCCTTTGTGATTACCAGCTGAGAAGTTAACAAGAACAGAATAGCCTGCCAAGCATAGCAAGTACATAAAACTGAAGAGAACAGCATCGATAAAGCTAGTATAGATGAAGCTGGAACCCTCATGAATCAGAACTAACACACATGATGATAGTGGAAATATCTTATCCACATCTGACTTGCTCGCACATGGTTACTTAGATAACAAATCACACACTCCTGGATAGGGAGCCTCCGTTTTGATTTCAATCGTGTAGTCCAAGTAAATATGAAATGACTGCCAGCCTAACAGACATAAATCTCTACTATCTCACGTTCATCAGGCTCCGCATCGGCAAAAATGGGACTGAAAGGCATTTTCTCCCACCTTGTTTAGTACACAATTACATGGTTTTAAGAAGATAAGAATTCCAAATTGTTAGAACGATAACATTACTCATGGTTTCCTGAGGACCTAAAGATTTCCCTCTCCCCCAAATGTAGGCCCAGCAAAATAGAACCAGTAGGAATGAAAAATGTTAATTGTCTCATGTTCTTTAATTTTGAGCTTAATGGCACAGGCTGTGTGCCACTGAGTAAAATACTCATTTGGAGGAAAAGGCTGTTGTGTGACATATTTCTGATTAAGGACAATTTAAACTAATTTTAAGAAAACTTGTACATACTGCACATGCCATAAGGTGAGCAATCCACTTAGAAACCAAATGAACATGTATGAGCAATGTGGGTGAATTGTGATTGCCCTGGGAGTCTTGGTTTTACTTCTCTTTGCCTTTGTATGTTTACATGATTGTTCTAGCACAGATATTGACAAATGGATATACCTCTGTGGTTAGGCCTTGTGGTTTTAAAGAAATGATATTGCTGTGAAAATACTCAGCTCTTTGAGTAACAGGAGGTGTCCAGCGGTGTGTTTGCTAGTTAGTTCCCTACTCCTGCAGTGATATCTACTAACCAAAGTGTCTCTCACTAGCACCTGTTTATGTCCTTGGCTCCAAGCAAATAAGGCTTGCCACATAATCAGGTGTGCCATGATGATTTTCAGCCACTCAGAGTTTCTTCTCCATTCTCTGCTGTAAACTCAACTGTTTTCTAAACCTTCCCAGAGTGAGTCCAATCCATTCACATTTTTCCTTTGGGAATATCTTTCCTTGCAATGGCAGAGAGTGGAAGGAAAATCTTGCAGCTATTTTATGGATGTGCCCTTTTTTTTTTTTTAAGATTTTATTTATTTATTTGACAGAGAGAGACACAGTGAGAGAGAAGGAACACAAGCAAAGGGAGTGGGAGAGGGAGAAGCAGGCTTCCCACCGAGCAGGGAGCCTGATGCCGGGCTAGATCCCAGGACCCTGGGATCATGACCGGAGCGTAAGGCAGCTGCTTAATGATTGAGCTACCCAGGCGCCCCGTGAATGTGTCTTGATCTTGTCTTTTCCAATTGATGAGAAATTCCTTGAGGACAGGGCCCATTTCTTCTTCCTTCCCTTGGTGACACAGCAGAAATATAGAGAACATAGCCCATTAGGGAAAACTCATATTCATAGAATGGAATCATTCCTACTTTCTGTTTTGTTGCCCAGAGTCTTAGCCAGGTCAGTCTGCGCTACTTGCTGAGAAGTCTCCATTCCCTCTCTCTCTCCACCCATTGCCTCACATATTAGAAAAATCTGACAACTTACAACTTTGGCAGGCATTTGGGAGAAATCACTCCTTCAGGCTTCAAGCTGTTAGCTGAGAGGGAGCTATTTCTTCAAAGTAAATCTTATCCGTAATACTAATAAAGCACTAAGCACAAATTCCAACTGATCTTCAACTGTGCGTTTATTTGCTTAATACATACTCCCAAGGACTGGGTCCATGCTTGTTTTATTTACCTTTGTATCTCCAATGTTAGCCATACAACTGTGTCATAGACCCTGTCCATTCATATATTCAGCAAATACAGTGAGCATCCACCAAGCGCCAACACTGTTCAAAAAGCTAGGGAGACAGTAATGAAGTAGTAATCTGACTTCCTTAACTAGTCACATTCCTGTAGATTATGGCTGAACAAAAGCAACTGACTTAGGCAGACTTTTCTAAGTAAGTCCCCTCTGCCGTATAGTTTAGAGTGGATAGCTGGTGGTTTTTGTTTTTGTTTTTGTTTTTTCATTGTCTAGTATACAGAGGTTTCCCATTCCTTTCAGAAACAGAAAGAGGGACTGGAAGAGGCGAACTAGTGTTAAAGGAAGGAACAGATGAGCAGGCAAAGGTGTGATGGCAGTACTCTTGTCACCCAGGCTTCATCAATGATCTCAGGAAAAACCAGACTGGTGAGAAAGAAAGCCAGGCTGGGTAATGAGGACAACAGCAGGGTCAGCCTGCTGAAGGACACAGCGTTTAGTCAGCTTCAGGTGTGCACACCTCATACTCCACATCCACAGGATGAGAGCTGCTTAGGGATTCTGCCTTCAATGTCATCCTCAAATCACTGAACATGTACCCAAAATTCTGATGATCCAAGCTTCATACTGAGGGCTAGAAATGCAGAGGTTGAGAAAACATAGTCAGTCCTCCAAAAGCAATAATGTGTCTAGGTTCAGAGCTGAAATTTTAGGGCCAAAATATTGGGTCTGAAATCTGACTGGGCCACATGCTGAGAAATCTTGGACAAGTTATTTAACCAATCTGTGCTTCAGTTTCCTCATCTGTAAGATCAGATAGTTCTATTATTATTTCAAAGATTTGAGTTAATATATAAAAGCACTTAGATTACAATGTTAACAACATAGAAGCAATATATTAGTATTTTTACTCAGCTGTAATTGGGTAAGGTACATAGATATATTACCAGAGGACTTTAACATGAAGTGGTTGAAGCCAAATCCCTGAACACTGGAGGGACACACCATTAACAGAAAATTAAGTGAAAAACCAGGTTTAGCAGCAATGGTTGTGGATCACATAATTATGACACAAAATAGGTGCCATAAGAGACTTAATTTCCAGAAGCTCTTAAATCACGCATCGTGTGATTTTGAGGATCTTGGCCCTGTATGACTTCCAAGGACAATTCTTGTCAGAGAGAAGATAGTGAGGAGTGAGGGAAAAGCATGAGCTGATTTGGGTCTACACAGGAGAAAAAGCAGTTATTATTTCCTCCCTTATGTGTGTACTTGGTGGTAGGGAGGGATTTCTCACGCTCTCTTATCACTTTGTGACTATTTCTATTCCAATAAATATAAACAGATAGGAAATGTATAAAACAGAAAAAGGAAGGAATTGTCATTAAGAAAATTCCTCAATGGGTCCCAATGCCTGGCAGCCTCGGTGATTATACTGTGACAAGAACTGAGCCCTAGAGTCAGCTCAGATCTCCACACTGCTGTGGCAAGAGGTCATGTCGGTTGGGCTGGTTTCCTGCAAAGAGCAAGAAATGTGGCCAGCAGACAGGGTGCCACTGCCTGATCATGAAAATGTTTCCGTTGTTTATGAGTTAATCTGAACTGTTCACAAATGAAAACACATTGGTCCTCTGAGTCTAGTTTTTCTTTCTCATCTCTTCTCTCCTTTTCAAGACAGCCAGCTTCCAATGAAATTCACATCCTAGATAAGACCCTTGCTGCAGGGGCAAGATAGCAGACATCAAGGCTCACTGATGTTATAAGTTATGACCAAATCAAAACCACTGCTCTGTGTCCTGTCCAACAGAGATATGACATTTATATTAACATTTGGCTTAGTTTCTCAATTAGTGATTGATGAACTAAGCCTCATCTTCATAGTGAGATGATGTAATTTTCCTCTTCGGGTGATGTTTGCATTGTAAATCTTTTAGAGGGCAGGAATGCTGCATTCTTACCATGCAATAATATCTCAAAGTGGGCCTATAATGAAAAGTTTTTTTTTCAATAGCGTCTAGGAAATAGTGTATTTCACATAAAAATAGTGTAGTCTACATACAATTTTGAAACAAACTGAGTGGGAGCCTGTCAGATAACTAGTTACTGTAGGAATGGGAAGTGATTACCCGTTGCAAGGGTATTTGGGCCTTGTGTCACAGGTGTGGCTTTAATCTGGTAAATAAGGTGTTAGGGGGAGTCCTGGACTTTTAGATTATAAATACCTTGTAAATAATTAGATGTCTTTCCTCTCTAACACCTCATAATTCATTTAGCCTAGCTGTGGAATGGGTTTCAATTTATTTATTATTAAAAATAAATTCTTGGGGCACCTGGGTGGCTCAGTGGGTTAAAGCCTCTGCCTTCGGCTCGGGTCGTGATCCCAGGGTCCTGGGATCGAGCCCCACATCTGCTTGGCGAGGAGCCTGCTTCCCCACCTCTCTCTGCCTGCCTCTCTGCCTACTTGTGATCTCTGTCTGTCAAATAAATAAATAAAATATTTAAAAAAATAAATAAATTCTTTTCATTTAATGGCAACTTTAAAATTCAAGTTTTCATTTTAGCCAAATAATTGTCATTTTAAACCAATTTTAATGGGTCAGAATCCTAAGCAGGAGACTAGTGTATGGAAAAAATTTCTTCACAAGCAATGGACCCAATTTTTACTTAATTCAAAAAAAAAAAATCATTATCTATTTGCCTTGATTAAATTTTCCTTTAACTTGTGTCTTAAAAATAACATTTACACTGTTGGGCTTGCAAACATGTTCTACATTTTCTTGGTAACATTTATATACATTATTCCACTACTTGTGCAGCCACAGAAGTGATCCGTTTTTCCTTTGGGCTTTCTCCCCACTTTAATTTCAGCCAAAAATGAAGTGTTAATCCCACATTTTGGACAGACATCTTGCCTGTTTCTAAAAACCTCAGCCACCAGCTAGCATTATCAGAGAGCCTTTAAGATGTTTCTACAGGCACAGGCTATGTAGTGGGAAATGGATTGTGAAAAATCCAGGAATACCAAGGGCTTTTTTCTCTCTCCATGTTTTCCTCTCCATGTTGGAAAGTGCATGTCCTCTAAGCACAGATGAGGAAGGTCTCTTTTCTCAGCCTGCTACCAGCATCATGACACATTATGCCTTAATCGGTAAACATTCGTCTGCCACTACTCAAGTGTAGAGATAAACAAACAAAACCCCTGAATTGTGTGTTTCCAGCAAAATGTAACTGCTCTATTTCGTGTTACCTTGGGCCAAGAACACTCTTTCTGTGCCACATTCCACACTTACTTCATGAAGTTTACAAACTGTGTTCTCAAATACAGGAGAATTTCTACACAATGGAAAGTGAAGTTCAAGTCTTATAGAAATAACCTAAGGGCATTCAAATGAAAACAGAGGTGATAAATTCAGAACTCTCAGGCAAATAGTCAGCTTTGTTCCATAAGGAATCAAGGGCAGGCAGGGAAGTGAGAAGGCTTAATAGTGGAAAAAAAAAAGTGGGGGGAGTCTTCTGGTATGCTCTGGTTGGAGTTTCTGGGCAGGTGCCAGCTAGAAACAGGCATCTTAATGTGATAGATTTGGGAGTATATTTGACTTTCTCTGGTTTGTCCTTCATGAAAAGATGGAGTAGAGGAAGGATAGGGAAGTATACAGTCATTGACCAAGCCCTGACCAATCTAAAACAATTGCTATAGATGTTATAGGTTGATTTCCTGGAACAGAGTTTATTGTCATACATGGTCTGGTTATTATCTATTTATGTATTCAGTCTGTGGGTCTATGTAAAAGGAAAGACTCATCTACCGATGAAAATTTAGGACAGCTTCATCCTATATGGTAGCCACTGGACTTCTGTGGCTATTGAGCATTTGAAATGTAGTTAATCTGAAATGCAATATGTTGTGCTGTAAATTAATTTCATTTACAGCTGAATTTCAGAGCCTTCATATAAAAGAAAAAAGAAAAAAAGGAGCTCAATTATGATGTTTTTAATATTAAGTGCATGTTAAAATTATAATATTGGGGATATATTTAGGTAAATAGATATATTATTAAAATTAATTTCACCTCTTTCTTTTTGCCTTTTTAAAAATTTGGCCAGGAAATAATTTTAAATTTTATAATTAGGTCATGTCTATGGCTTGCATTGACATATTAAAGTCTCCATGAACTTGAGTGTGAGGGTGATGTTTTCACTAGAAAATCCTTTACAAATCCTCACGTACTCTACATATTCTGTAACTAGAGCACAGCCGCTCATGGTGAGAAGGCCCCTTTTTGGACTCAGGAGATGAGGAAAAAAAAATATCAATTCAAAATATTGCTATTTAAAAATTTCATAGACTTGGCTCTCTCTATAAATAGAGAGAGCCATAGGATTGGCTTTATATATCTTTGAGTAGAGGTTACACATTAGTTTAGGATATCCTTTTAATGTACCCTTTGATTACATAGATACCAAATAATAGAGGAGAGAGATTGAATGAAGGAATTTTTAGCTGGCATTAAAAATTAAAAGGGTTGCTTACTGAATTGATGAGATTATTGTGGTATTATTTTTTTTCTCTTCTGTAGAGAAAGAAGCAAGCAGCCAAACATGAGAAGAGGGCCATGGGATTCAAGAATGAATATGAATATGGACATGGCACAGTGTCCATATTTCTGAATGGCAGTCAACTGAAGTGATAAGGAAGAAGCTATCTCTAGGGGAACCGTTATGGTGGGATTAAGCTTAATAACCAGTTTTAAACTCTTTTCTGCTTTTGCTTTGGAATTCCTTGTTTAATATGGTCAAATTTGTAGCAAATCTAGCAAATCAAGACATTGGGGTTGGGATTGGCACATAGTCAAGTAGTGAAAGAAAAGACTTGTAGGGGAGGAAAAATTATTTTTTCTCTACCTTTTTGGTTCTGTGCTGAGACAGTCCCCCTTCTCCATAATAAAAGATTAACAGGAAAAGAAACACACAGAAGTTTAACAATATGTATAATTCCTCTGTTTGCAAGGGAGAAACCTATGAAAACTAACTCTGAAATAGCACAAGCCACCATCATTTCCAGCTAAAGACAAAAGAAGATGTTGGGGGTGGGAGAGCTAGTTATAGAAGTTTATCAGGCAAATCACAGTAAATAAGGGTATAGTTGTTATGCATATTTAAGTGCTTGATGCCCCATTGAGTTTCTAGAGTTCTTCCAGGTACAGAAAGACACCATTACAAGTGAAGATTTCCCTTATAAATTCAAAAAAGTCGTACAGAAAGTTTTTCTACTTAGTTTTCAGAGGTTCTCCCTTGTCTGCTGAGTTTTTTTTTTTGTTGTTGTTTTTTGTTGTTGTTTTTTTTTAATAACTAGCTCAAAATAATCCTTATGCCAAAGAAGCATATCTTGGAGAGGTTTACTCCACTCTCCTTCAGACTGCATACACATTTTGGGTGGATAAAGCATATTCATCAAATCCTCCACTTTCATCCATGTCCTTTGTAGTGTGTTTGTTCAAAAACAAGCATTTAAAAGAAGACATCCAATTTTAATGCCATAAAACTATTATCCACTATTGCCTTTCACGAATCTTTTTTCTATTGGCTCAAGAATGCAAAATTGCAGAAAATCTCAAAGGGTTCCTACTGTTGAATGGGTTGCTGTAGATTAAAAATAGTGCTGCAGTTTATCTTTGGCTGCTGGGGTATTGGTTTACTTTTCTCACAGAAACAGGCTTTAATTACAGAGCAAAGAATAAACTGGACTTGATTGCTCCTTGGAAAGACTGACATTTTGGTCTCTCCCACAAAATACTTATTGATGTTGATGTAAGGGAAAGAGAAGAGTCAGAATACAAAGGAGCTTTGTGTTGCCAGCAGTTGGATAAGCATCCTTTGTCTTCCCAACTTAGCAGTTTTTATATGGAAGTCAGCACGAAAGAATAAATATCAAACACAACATTGTCATTTTCACAATCTCTTTTGTGACTGGTACTTTAGAAAACACCCAGAGTGAGACAATTGAAGTTTTTGAGCTTCTGGAGGAAAAAGAAAAACTGACCATATCCCAAATTTATGTTTAGGGAAAGATGTTATTTACCACAATTTTAGCTGCATTTTCCACATGTGTTGGAAGACAGATGATGATTTAACATACAAAAAGCAGAGAAATGCCCTCATTTAAAATAATTGGTGACATGTAAACCTCTCTGTGAATGCTGTTTGGGTTTAATTAAAATGTACATGCAGCTTTGCGCAGTGGCAGTATCGTAGCCAATGAGGTTTATCCGAGGCGCGATTATTGCTAATTAAAATGTACATGCAGTGGTATATTTCAAAAGAAGAGAAAGTGTTGGGTATTCAAGACTAAAAATGTCAGGAATTCTTTTCCCACCCCATGAAGGATTTCATAACAATTCCTTAGAGTAATATTTCTTTTAAATAGGTAAGGGGATAACGTTAGGAACAACCATCAAAGGAACAAAGCAAATGGAAGAATTTTCATTAAGAAACATACCTAGCTGGAAATATTTTCAGACTTTGGTTACAAATAGCAGCTTCGTAGTTTATTGGCTTGAGGTCATACTTTTTTCTGTATTGTCACAGCAAGTCCCAACAAGATGGAGTGGAGAGAGATAGAGAGTGAGTGAGAGAGAAAGAGAAAAAAAAATATTTCATTGATTCCACAGAATATAAAAGCAGGACATTTTATTTGTACATTATTTTATAAAATGAGAGAAAAATGAAATAAAGCAATAGTTAAGAAAATAAAAAGGCAATGTGAAAAATTTCTGAAGTCCAAGCAATTTCTTAGCATTCCTCAAAAGAGTATGATACAAGTAGGGAGATATAAGGACTTCAAAATATGAATTCACTCCTAGTCAGTTTAAGCTAGTTCTTGGCACCCTCAAACCCTCATCATTCTCAAGTGTGCAGAAGGAATGCTTTAAATAACTCATGAAAATGGCAAAGTAGAATTTCAGATTTCAAAACATTTCAGTGCAAAGCAACCCAAAAGAACAGCGTAAAAATCATCATTCTCTAACAGTATCCCCCCCCCACCCCCGGGTCTGTGGCAGCATGGTAGGCTATGATACAAAGCAAAAGGAATATAGGTATTTCTGTTTTTTAAAGACTGCACCAAATGTTACTTCCTTTTAAAATTGTGGTACTAAGTCAAGTGTCCTTTTATGGACGGACAAAATAAAACTCTGAAGATAAATAAAGTTACTTTTATAAATGGTAGGACAGTGGACTTATCCTATGGTAAAGCCTATTTCAATAACAGATTCCTAATAGGAAACTTGGCAGTGTTAGAATTATATTCAACTAGTTTTTCATCTTCAAGCCATTATGGTTATTCAGCATGAGCTCCAGAGATATTATTTATTTAAAGGTAGGTTAAAAAAATATTGAGATAATGGGTTCACTGCTTTAGGATAAATTGAGAAAATGGCAATCATCAACGTAGTATTGACTGTCTAACTTTCCTAGGTCGACTCTTTTCAGAATGTGACTCCTAGATTCTGTCCGTCATTACTAAAGTTTGGGTAGATCAACCTGAACCTCTGCTACAAGTGGGAAATCCATAAGGGAAAGACAGAACTGTCATTTTGGGAAGGTAACTTGAATTCTCACTTTCTGGAATAGCGCCATGGGTCTGAATTCACAGGTGCTATGATACTGTTATGATTACTTAACTCCCTAGGCCACAGTGGCTCAAATTCTGCCACTGGCATTTTAACCTGTGCCCCAACTGTTTTATTTGTCATATTGCCACCTGTGCACTCAGACCAATCAGAGGGGATGGCTAGAAGCCATAATATTGATGGCCAAGGTCAAAAAAGTCATGAAATTTCACTGGGCTGCCAGTGGAAAGGGTTCCTATCTCTGAACTCATCTCAAAACAATAACTACCTTCTCATTAAAGAGCTATTACTAGACCCTTAAAATAAACACCCTCCTACAACAGACTTGTTATGCTGCCAGTCACTAGCTTAACAAATATAATCTCTCTTAATTTGCAAGTAGCATTAACTACCTGAGAAGACTCATTTGCTATAATTCCTAGAATTTTGTATATTTAAGTCTATGACATAAACAACAGATTATAGAAGCTTAGATGAGATACCTGATCAAATTAGAGCAAATGATTTTTCTCTGATTCAACACTGTATAATTTATACAATCATTTATTTATGATATGTGGTAAATGGGGCAAAATATTAAGGAAGATCAGATTGGAAGTGTTTATTTTAACTTGTACTGTGGTCAGAAAGAGGACTTTTTTTTTAAAGATTTTATTTATTTATGACAGACAGAGACAGCAAGAGAGGAAACACAAGCAGAGGGAGTGAGAGAGGGAGAAGCAGGCTTCTCACTGAGCAGAGAGCCGGATGCAGGGCTCTATCCCAGGGTCCTGGGATCATGACCCGAGTCAAAGGCAGATGCTTAAGGACTGAGCCACCCAGGCACCCCAGAAAGAGGTCTTTTTTTTTTTTTTTTAAGATTTTATTTATTTATTTGACAGAGAGAGAGAGACAGCACAAGTAGGCAGAGAGGCAGGCAGAGAGAGAGGGGAGAAGCAGGTTCCCTGCTGAGCAGAGAGCCCGGGCTCCATCCCAGGACCCTGAGATCATGACCTGAGCTGAAGGCAGAAGCTTAACCCACTAAGCTACCCAGGCGCCCTGAAAGAGGTCTTTTTTTTTAATCTCAAATCTTATGTATGAAATTTCAGAACATAATAATAAGAGAAAAGATCTTAGAATCTGATCAGAATATGAAAACATTTGCAGTTTCTCATATGAGACTAACCAGCAAAATTGGGTCAGTTGCAACACATACAGTAGGAACAAGGTAAATAGCTGAAATTCATCCTCTGCATTATCTTTATGGCCTGTGCTAAAGTCCAGCAAAAGAGAACCTGTCCTTAATGGCAAGAAATATTATAACTTCTAAAGTTAAAGATTATTTAATTTCCAGAAAAAAAAATAAAAATATCTTTCTTAAAAGTGGCAAAGTTATTATGGAGATCTCCTAGAACTTGATGGAATCATTTGCCTCACTGGACCTCAACTTCCATATTTATAAAGCAAAGGAAATCATCCAGTTGGTCTCTGAGTTCCTTTTTAGCACAGACAGCCTTGATTCTAAGATACTCCAGTTGCCAACACAGTATCAATTATAAAAATAACAATAAGCTCAGTTAGGATATTAAAATAAGACTAACACTTTATCTCCTTGTGGCTTGGCCATTGCTTCTTTTCTTACATGGATACACAGCATTCTGTTTGTGTATCATTAAAAAAAAATCTATTAGTTGCTACTTCCTGTGACATAAAATTGGAATCTTTAAGGGGCATCTCTTAAGTCTTTATCCTTGGTAAATAAAGCAGATTGTGGCACGGGTACTTATTAGTTGTCAAAGTAGGTATGAAATCTGTTAGTGAAAAGCCAATGGTCTAGGAACTGGGTTTGGAATCTATAGGCTAAACTAAAAGATGGTTTTATTTCAGTGGTACTTAATATCTTGAATTAAAATTCAGATTACTCTGTATTTGGAATACTTATCAATTTATTAAGTGCATATGAAATCATGCTGAGAATGTGCAAAGATTTCAGCAGAGCCTAATTTCTATTTCACTGCATGAGTTCCTCTTTTTATTGAAGTTCTGTAAAGCTTTTAAATTGTCCCTGACTCCTGTAGCACATTTAGCATGTCTTCATGGGAATAGAAGGGATACCAGACCTATCCTTCCCCTTCAAAGCTAACAAATATCAAAGCCAAAATGAAGTTAGGTAAGGTGTAAGATAAATATTGTGTGTTTGCTATAAGAAATAAGTCTAGTGTAACTGGTATTTATAAAAGATAAGCAGCTAGATTTCTTGAAGTTGCAAGCAGGGTTGCATTTGCAAAGCTTATAGGGGGAAAGGAAATGCATACATTTTTAAGTGAGACCTTTAATGACCATTTCTGGTGGATTCCATCACCTCGTATATCATGAATTTAAGCCAATGAGGACTAAAATTTCTACCTTAAACAAACTCTACATACTGGCAAAACTCTTCTTGGACTCATAGCAAGTCTTTTTGCCTCCTTCAAAAAAGAAAAGAGAAAAGCAACATATTAACCAAACTCAGAGAATGAATCAAGATCTAATTACATAGTTTAGTTGGCAAATTAATTCAAGAATTTTCCAACATTTTTAAAAGGACCCATGTTGGGGCACCTAGGTGGCTGAGTGGGTTAAGCCTCTGCCTTTGGCTCTGGTCATGATCTCAGGGTCCTGGGATCAAGCCCCACATAGAGCTCTCTGCTCAGCAGGGAACCTGCTTCCCCCCCCTTTCTCTGCCTGCCTCTCTGCCTACTTGTGATCTCTATCTGTCAAATAAATAAATAAAATCTTTAAAAAAAATAAAAGGACACATGGTGAAGTTCTGCCCCTCGTAGAGCTCTTAGGGCCCTTTTGAGACACACAGAAACAGAGAGAAAACATGTAAAATAATGAGAAGCATTTTCATAATATTTAGTGATATTTGCTCTCAGAATTCTATTAATCTAAGAGAATGACTTGCAACTGTTACCGCATTAAGAAACTTGGCAAGTGCTAGAGTATAATTACTCCTGCTACAGCATTGACACATACAAAAGAAAGGAAACCATTCATGGAATGTGTATATGTATTTATGGCTATTCTTATTTATATTGTTGTGATTTATAATTCCCATAAATTTGCCTCCTTTCTTCCTCCATGCTGAAGAAGGAAGTATACAAACATGGCATTGCATTTCTGACAATTGGTATTCCCCTGAGGAGCCAGCCCTAAATAGAAGATGCTAATTCCTAAGAAACCTGTTAATGATTCCTTAGCAACTGCTTTATGGGTATCCCAAAAATTAGTTCTTTCTTGGCAGTATTCATCATTATTTTCTTGATAGCTAAGCAGGATAATTCTTGATTGCGTGAGAGTGACCTGAGCATTGCAGATGCTTCCCATGTCTTACTCCAGATGCACTAAATGCCAAGAGTCATAATGACTACCCAACACATGCTGTATCTAAACTCTTCTTAGAAATCTGTTTGAAGACCACTGCAAATAAATGAATCTTCAAGAGAGATATTTAAGTTATCCTGGGAGTGCTGCTATGCTAAGTTTTCTCTTAAGATGCCTCTAGTAATATTGTAGAATGTGGGAAATTTTAAATGCCTCCTCTCTCTAGGGCCCTCCCTAAGGCTTCATATTGTTAAAAATAATTGCTCTTTGCCTGGTTGTTTGTGAGTAAGTTAAACAAAAACAAAAACAAAGCAATGGCACTTTCTTTACTATTCAGCTGGCTGAACCATCTCATTCTGCTACCTAGAAAGGGTAACATCGTAGAGTTATTTCCAGAATATCTTATCTCTGTCAAGACACAGATATGTGTTGTCCTGAGATACAGCAAAGACTCCCATGATAATCCTACTTCACCATACATTTTTGGAAAATGAATCATTAAGCCAGAAGTTAACCAGAGTATCAGCCCTTTGTTTGTAGTGTTATTTGCAAATATCTTCTCCCATTCCATGGGTTGCCTCTTTGTTTTGTTGACTGTTTCCTTTGCTGTGCAGAAGGTTTTTAACTTGATGAAGTCCCAAAAGTTCATTTTCACTTTTGTTTCCTTTGCCTTTGGAGACATGTCTTGAAAGAAGTTGCTGGGGCTGGGGCACCTGGCTGGCTCAGTGGGTTAAAGCCTCTGCCTTCGGCTCAGGTCATGATCCCAGGACCCTGGGATCAAGGCTCCCATCGGGCTTTCTGTTCAGCAGGGAGCCTGCTTCCCTCTCTCTCTCTGCCTGCCTCTCTGCCTACTTGTGATCTCTGCCTGTCAAATAAATAAATAAAATCTTAAAAAAAGAAGAAGTTGCTGTGGCTGATGTCAAAGAAATTACTACCTATATTCTCCTCTAAGATTTTGATAGATTCCTGCCTCACGCTGAGGTCTTTCATCCATTTCAAGTTTATCTTTGTGTATGGTGTAAGAGAATGGCTGAGTTTCATTCTTCTATACATAGCTGTCCAATATTTATTGAAGAGACTTTTTTTCCCCCCACTGGATATTTTTTCCTGCTTTGTCAAAAATTATTTGACCATAGAATTGAGGGTCCATATCTGGACTCTACTCTGTTCCATTGGTCTATGTGTCTGTTTTTGTGCCAGTATAAAGGACTCCTCAAACTCAACACCCAAAAAACAGATCATCATGTCAGAAAATGGGCAGAAGACATGAACAGGCCTTGCTCCAAAGAAGACATACAAATGGCTAGCAGACACATGAAAAAGTGTTCTTCATCATTAGCCATCAGGGAAATTAAAATCAAAACTACATTGAAATATCACCCTACACCAGTTAGAATGGCCAAAATTAACAAGACAAGAAACAACAAGTGTTGGAAAGGATGTGGAGAAAAGGGAAGGGGGTTCCCTTTTCTCTTACATGTCGGTAGGAATACAAGTCGGTGCAGCCACTTTGGAAAACAGTGTGGAGATTCCTTAAGAAATTAAAAATAGAGCAACCCTATGACTCTGCAATTGCACTACTGGGTATTAACTCCAAAGATACAGATGTACTGAAAAGAAGGGCCATCTGTACCCCAATGCTCATAGCAGCAATGGCCACAATCACCAAACTGTGGAAAGAGCCAAGATGCCCTTCAACAGATGAATAGATAAAGAAGATTTGACCCATATATACAACGGAGTATTATGCCTCCATCAGATAGGATAAATACCCAACTTTTGTATCAACATGGATGGGACTGGAAGAGATTATGCTGAGTGAAATAAGTCATGCAGAGAAAGTCAATCATCATATGGTTTCACTTACTTGTGGAGCATAAAGAATAACATTGAGGACATTAGGAGAAGGAAAGGAAAAATGGATTGGGGTAAATACCCACTGTTGGTGGGTATTAAGGAGGATGTGTATTGCATAGAGTACTGGGTATGGTGCATAAACAGTGAATCTTGGAACACTGAAAAAATTAAATTAAAAAAAAAAATTAACCAGGGAAGGGGGAACACATGAGGACAGGGATCAGTTTAAGTTCATCTGAGCTCAGTCAAATGAATTGACAGCTGTCAAAAGATTAGGGTTTTAAATAAAATTCTGGTCTTTGGTTAATAATAATGCACCGATGTTATCTTCTCACTAGTGCTAGTGGTATACAAATCAGTATAGCGTAATTTCTGAGACACTGTGTTCAGTACGCTGTTCTATATGTCACACTTTTGGCAAATATACTATGGTTATACAAGATGTTAATGGTGGGAAAATTGAGTGAGGGGTATAGAAGAAATATGTGTGCTATCTTTGTAACTTTTTTATAAATCTAAATTTGTTCCAAAATTTAAAAAAATCTATATCTATTTATAGGTAGATAGGCAGATATAGATATATTTAAATTTCCCTCTAAACTCATTCCTTTTAAGTTGCAATGCCTTCTTTTTCTTCCCATTCTTTCTTTTCCCCACCTACCCCTCTCTCCACTTTCTTCTCCCCTCTCTAGACTTCCAGCTCAACCTATTTTCCATGTCGGTTTGCTGCAGATGCTCAAAACCCAACCCATTCCCTTCTTGAGTGCCAGTTTCTCATGAACACTACACTTCTAGCCCTGTGCTCTCTCTTGCTTGCTTTCTTTTTTGTGTTTTCTCTCCTTGTTAGATTTTTAAATTGTGTAGGTCTTTATAGTTTACAGAGCAACTTCCCATGTACTTTGTTTTTTGACCCTCATGATATCCAGGTAAGTTGGTCCTAATTATGATTATTTCATATTTTTAAAATTTTAATTCTGGTGTAGTTGACATACAGTGTTAACATTGGTTTCAGAGATATAATACAGTGAATCAACAGTTAAATACATTACTCAGTGGTCATCATAAGTGTACTCTTGATCTCTTCCCTATTTCACCCATCCTCTCACCCACCTCCCCTCTGGTAACCATCACTTTGACTCTCTCTCTCTCTCTTTTTCATTTGTTCCTTTGTTTTGTTACTTAAATTTCATGTAGGAGTGAAATCATGTGGTATTTGTCTTTCTCTGACAGGCTTATTTCACTTAGTATTATACTCTTTAGCTCCACCCATGTGGTTGCAAATGGTAAGAATCCATTCTGTTTTATGGTTGAATAATATTCCATTGTATATGTATACCATTTTTAAAAAATCCATTCATCTATTGATGGACACTTGGGCTGCTTCCATAATTTGGTTATTGTAAATAATTTTGCAATAAACATAGGGATCCATGCATCCCCTCAATTTAGTGTTTCCACATTTTTGGGGTTAATACCCTGTAGTGTGATTATTGGATTGTAGACTAGTTCTATTTTTAACTTTTTGATCATATGGTCTTCTACAGTGGCCTCAACCATTTTCAATTCTACCAACAGTGCTGAAGGGTTCCTTTTTCTTTACATCCTTGCCAATACTTATTGTTTCTTGAGAGTTTTTTGTATTATCTGCTCTGAAAGATGTAAGGTGATATCTCATTGTGGTTTTGATTTTCATTTCCCTATGATGAGTGTTGTTGAGCATCTTTTCACGTGTCTCTTGATCATCTTTGGAGGATATGTCTGTTCATGTCTTCTGTCCATTTTTTAATTGGGTGTTTTGGTTTTTTGATGTTGAGTTGTATAAATTCTTTATATATTTTGGTTACTAACTTTAGTTATCAGATATGTTATTTGCAAATTTCTTCTCCCATTCTTCTGCCCTTAGTTTTTTGATTGTTTGCTGTGTGAAGCTTTTTATTTTGATATAGTTCCAATAGTTTATTTTTGCTTTTGTTTCCCTTGCTTCCAGATACATATCTAGAAAAATATTACCATCAATGCTGAGAAAATACTGCCTATGCCTATTATGGTTTAGGTTTCACATTAAGGTCCTTAATCCATTTTGAGTTTAGTTTTGTTTATTGGTATATTTTGGTATATTTTGAGTTTATATGGCTTATAAGAAAGTGGTCTGGTTTTATTCTTTCTATGTAGCTGTCCAGTTTTCCTAACACTAGTTGTAGAAGAGACTGATTTATTTATTCTAGTACTGTCTTAGTGGAGTTTTTAGGATTTTCTATATATAGTATCATGTCATCTGCAAATAAAGTTTTGCTTCTTCCTTACCAATGTGGAAACGTTTACTTTCTTTTTGTTGTCTGATTGTTGTGGCCAAGCCTACCAGTACTATGTTGAAGAAAAACAGTGAGAGTGGACATCTTTGTCTTGCTCCTGACCTGAGGAAAAAAAGTCTCAGTATTTCCCCTTTGAGTATGATGTTAACTGTGGATTTTTCATATATGGCCTTTATTATGTTGAGGCATGTCCCTGCTAAACATACTTTGTTGAGCATTTTTAGCATGAATGGATGTTGCACTTTGTCAAATGCTTTTTTCTACAGCTATTGAAATAATCATATGTTTTTATCCTTTCTCTTATTGATGTAATGTATTATGTTAATTGGTTTGCAATTATTAAACCACTGTAGCATCCCGGGAATAATTCCACTTGATTATGGTGAGTGCTTTTATAAATATATCACTGGATTTGTGTTGCTAATCTTTTATTGAGGATTTTTGCATGTATGTTCATCACAGATATTGGCCTGTAATTCTATTTTGTTGTACTGTCTTTATCTGGATTTGGTATCAGGGTGATACTGGCATCATAGAATGAATTTGGAAGTTTTCCTTTCTCTTCTACTTTTTGGAATAGTTTGAGAAGACTAGGTTTTAACTCTTCTTTAAATGTTTGATAGAATTCACCTGTAAATCTATCTAGTCCTGAACTTTTATTTGTTGAGTCTTTTTTCTTTTTAAGATTTTTTATTTATTTATTTGACAGACAGAGATCACACAAGTAGGCAGAGAGGCAGGCAGAGAGGGGAGGGGAGAAGCAGGCTCCCTGCCGAGCAGAGAGCCGGATGCGGGACTCGATTCCAGGACCCTGGGATCATGACCCAAGCCGAAGGCAGCGGCTTAACCCACTGAACCACCCAGGCGTCCCTTGTTGAGTCTTTTTTGATTACTGATTCAATTTCTTTGTTGGTAATCACTGCTCAAATTTTGTTTCTTCCTACTTTGTTTTGGTAGATTTTTTTGTTTGTTTGTTTGTTTGGGTTGGGGTTTGTTTTTTTGTTTGTTTGGTTGTTTTTTTTTGGTAGGTTATGTGTTTCTGGGAACTTATTCATTTCTTCTCAGTTGTCCAATTTGTTGGCACATAGTTTTTCATAATATTTTCTTACATATCTTTGTATTTTTGTAGTGCTGATTGTTATTTCTTCTCTATCATTTGGAATTTTGTTCATATGAGTCCTTTTTTTTTAATGAGTCTGGCTAGAGTTTTATCAATTTTGTTGATGTTTTCAAAGTACCAGTTTCCAGTTTCATTGATTTCTTTTGTTTGTTTTTTAGTTCTGCATCCCCCCAAATTTGGACAATTGTGTTTTTATTTTCATTATTGTCTATGTAATTTTTGATTTCTTGTTTGATTTTTTGGTTGGCCCATTCATTGGTTAGTAGCACGTTATTCAGAAGATAGTTTCATAGCGTTGTCATTAGAAAAGATGCATAGTGTGAGTTCGATTTATAAAAAAATGTTTTGAGACTTGTTTTGTGGTTTAATATATGATTGATTTTGGAGAATCTCCATATAGACTTGAAAAGAATGTGTGTATTCTCTTGTTTTAGGGTGGAATATTCTGAATGTCTGTTAAACCCATTCAGTCCAGTATGTCATTCAAAGCCACTGTTTCCTTATTGATTTTCTGTTCAGATGTTTTGTTCATTGATGTAATCGGGGTGTTAAAGTCCCTACTACTATTGTATTGTGATATTCATTCCTTTGTTTTTTATTAACTGTTTCATGTATTTGAATATTCCCATGTTGGGTGCATAAGTATTTGCAGTTGTTATATCTTCTTATTGGATCATTACTTTTATTTCTAATTCGTGTCCTTTTTTTGCCACTTGTTACAGTCTGTGTTTTAAAGTCTTCTTTGTTCAGTATAAGTATTGCTACCCTGAGTTTCTTTTCACATCTATTTGCATGATAAATATTTCTCCATCCTCTCACTTTCAATCTGCAGGTGTCTTTAGAGGTAAAATGAGTCTCTTGTAAGCAGCATACAGATGAGTTTTTTTTTTTTTTTAATCCATTCTATCACCCTATGTCTTTTGATTGGAGCATTTAGCCATTTACATTTAAACTAATTAATGATAGGTATGCATTTATTGCCATTACCTGTTCTGTGGTTGTTTTTGTAGTTCTTCTCTGATCCTTTCTTCCCTTGCTCTCTTCTCTCACGGTTTGCTGACTTTCTTTAGGGATATACTTGGATTCACTTCTCCTTGTTATTATTTTTTTAAAACTATTACTGGTTTCTGGTTTGTGCTTACCATTTGGTTTGTATATAACATTTTCTGCATATAGAAGTCTATATAAAGTTGATGGTCACCTAAATTTGAACCCAATATTTCTCTCTCTCCTCCATGTTTTAGGTATATGGTGTCATATTTTGTATCCTTTTACTTTGTGAGTTCCTTGACTGATTTTTGCAAATATGCTTAATTTTACTGCTTCTGTGCTTCCTACTTTTTGTACTATTTATGGTGTTTCCATTCAAAGAGTCCCTTTTAACATTTATCTTAAGGTTGGTCTCGGGTCATGTCTGGGAAACTCTTTATCTCTCCTTTTATTCTGAAAGATAGACTTGCAGGATAGAATATTCTTTGCTATGGATTTTTTCTCTTCAGCACTTTAGATATATCATGTCACTTCCTTCTTATCTGCTAAAAAATCATCTAATAACCTTATGAGATTTCCCTTTTATGCCTTTTGGATATGGCTGTTTCTTTTTTCTTTCCCCAGATTAGGGAAGTTTACAGATACTATTTATTCAAATAAAATTTCTGTCTCTACTTCCGGGATCCCTATAATATAGATGTTGTTATGTTTGAGAAGTCTCTGAGTTCCCTTATTCTCATTTTGCATATATTTTTTTTCTCTCACTTGCTCAGCTTGATTCAACACAATTGATTAAATATAATTTAATGAAGTTAAAAATAAACTCAATTTCAAGTACTTTGTTCTTCATCTTTGATTAGTTCTTCTTTTTTTTTTTTTTAATTTCTTTTAGGTTCTTATCGATGTCTTCTATTTTTCTTTCAAGTCCAATGATCTTTATGATTATTACTTTAAATTCGCTATCAGGCGTATTACTTATCTCTTTCACTTAGATCTCTTGCTATATTGAGTCCTGTTCTTTCATTTGGGACATATTCCTCTGTCTCCTCATTTTGTCTGACTCTTTGTGTCTGTTTCTCTATGTTAAGAAAGTCAGCTATGTCCCTTGCTCTTAGAAGTGATGGCCTTATGAAAAAGAGGTCCTATAGTGCCCTGCAGTGCAAAGCCCCCTATTTGCCAGAACGCGGTGCTTCACAGGGCATTTCCTATGTGTATTTGCTACACCCTACTGTTAGATCTTGGATACATTTTTCCCTTCAATTCAGTCATCTGCAATGGTTCTCTTTTTCTGGTTTGTGCAGTGTTTGGTCCTTGTGTGTTCATGGATCAATCCAGGGAAACCTTGGATTTGAGTTTAGTCAGATCATGTGTTTGCCAGAGATATGGTAGAAAACAAAACAAAATTAAACAAAAAAACAGGGGTGCCTGGGTGACTCAGTGGGTTAAAGCTTCTCCTTTTGGCTCAGGTCATGATCCCAGAGTCCTGGGATCGAGCCTCGCATTGGGCTCTCTGCTCAGGGAGCCTGCTTACCTTCCTCATTCTCTGCCTGCCTCTCTGCCTACTTGTGACCTCTGTCTGTCAAATAAATAAATAAATAATCTTAAAAAAAAATTGCAGGGTGCTTTCCCTCTGTTGTCCCTTGAGAAACTGTCCTTGGTGGGCAGGGCCTGCAATCAGACCAGTTTGCATTCTGTTAGTCCTGTGAATTCGGTTAGAATGAGTTCAGCCAAGAGCATATTGGAGGAGGGCAGGGTGCAGGGCCTTCAAGGTCTGTGTGCTCTCAAGAAGGGACGAGCAGCTGCTGCCAGGACTGGGTCAGCAAAGGTGTGGTACACAATTTTAACAAGATTCCCACTAGTCTGGTACCAAGAACCACAAAGCCTATGGGTAGGGAGACAAGGTTTTGGCAAGGTTTGTGCCGGTCTTCTGGTGGAGTAGACTGAGACAAGCATGACTGGGAAGAGCATATCTGCCAAAGCGGAGATAGGATGAGAGGAGGGCTTTGTGCAAGTGAGTTAGGTAGTGAGTGTCCATACTGAGCTAGTCCCTGCAGGTGGCCCTGTGTTTATGCTAGGGAGCAGGAGAGGGAAATGGCACCTGCTAGCTCCTTTGATCCTGGATTTGTCTTCCTGTGAACTTGCCCCCTGGGACATGCCCTGAGTGGAGTGAATAAGTCTTCTTCCCATATATCCCAGGCATTTTTCAAACTGCTACTTCTAAACTATGTCTCCACAGGTTGTTTGTCATCCTGTCTTTTTAAGTATAAGGACTCTACTTCTTATTGCCCTCTAGGCTCTCCCAGAACTGAGCCTACTGATTTTTAAAGTTCCGGGCTTTAAGCACTGCTGGTTGTAAGGAATCACAAAATTCATCCCCTCTCGTTTTCAAAGACAAATGTTATGGGGATTCATCTTCCCTGTGGGAGCTTCCCTTTATGATCGTCTGTTTCTCTCCCTTCTCTGTGCCTGTGGCTCCTTCCCCAACACAGACATTGAGGTCTGGCTAGTTTTCCACTGAGTTTCCACACTCCAACACTCTCTAATGTGGCCCTCCTCTACACTTAGTTGTGGAATTTGTTCTGCCAGTCTTTGGGCATTTTCTGGGCTATTTATACTGATGTGAGTGTTTTCTATTTCTGAAGGATGAGGTGAGCTTGGGGCCCTCCTACTCTGCTATCTTCCCAACCTTTAAATGTGGTCATAATTATAAATAAATGGAAACGGAAATAATGAAGGTTCAGAGAAGATAAATGATGTAAGTGATTGGCTCAACATCATCCATCATCATCAAGTTAAGACTTAAATTCAGAAATCTTGATTTTCAATTATATCACATTTCCTCAGAGTTAACTAATGATTTTGTTTCTTCTACATATCCCATTACTTTTTGAAATTTGGGAGGAATTTTACAAGAAAAAAATTACTCAGATAGTCACAACTTTTTTTTTTTTCCTTTTTTAGAAGCAGACTACCATACGTAACATCTCATTTCAGTGTGTCTGGAGTCTTGGAAAGCTTGACTGCCTTATATTCTACAAATGGACACTGAGAGCTTGTTTGGAGGTTCTGCAGAGAAGTATAGCTACTTATATATGTTCCTCTTTTATCATGGAAGGTCCTCCAATTCAACCAAGCTAGTTCACATGTTCCAGAGGAATACACAGAGTGACAAGGGAAGAAGGGGACCCTGCCTAGCTAGCCAGCTAAGCCTAATCGACACTTACACTCAGTGGAGTGACAGATACTGCAGCCATCAGATACAGATACATCACCCACACATCCATTAATCTCTTATCTTGATATGAAACACAATATAATGACAAGTAGATTTAAAGAAAAGAAACAGGATTTAATGAAGTTAAAGATAAACTCAATTCATTTGAATGTCAAAGTGAAGTCAGATTATTTCACTGAAAGTAATAGTCATATAAGGGTGGAGTTGGGAAGGCTGTAATCATCATCTAATTGACGTACACCTCAAGATGAGGAAACTTGAGGCAGAGAAAATGATATGAATTCACTAACCTATTTAAAGTTTTCCTCACAAACTGAGGCACACAAGAAGATTAATTTGCCAGCCCACCTTGAAACTACCTGCTACTGAATTCTGTCCATGGAATGTAGGCGTAAATTCTGTACATTCCTAACCATAGCATGTCTTATGCAATCTTCTACTCTATGTTCCAAGGCTGTGCAGTTAGCTGGAAGGGAAGTTATTCTCCACTTCAGGAAAGTGGAAAAAATCATGGATAGCATGACCTAACTTATCTTGACTAACAAATAAACCAACTTCTCTACTGAGTAGGTCTCATATGCTTATTCAGATATTAAACTACTTGCTGCTGGTGGTGATATTAGCCAGATGCCCCCAGTTGAGTCAGTGATCTTTACAAAAGTCCATCTGTGTCAATATAGACATAAACTTAGAAATATTCCCTTTTTGTTGTTGTTCTCCATGTAACTGTGGATTAACTCACCCCATTAAAATTTTTCAGAAATCAATATAAAAAGACCTGAAAGTATTGGTAGGGAAAGAAATGGGATGAGGTTGAGATGGGGTTGAGGGAACAGAGATGCTTGAATGTGACCAACTGTATTATTTGAATAGTTTTACAGTGAAAATATATTCATGCAAAATTTTACAAAGAGAAAGAAATTTAAAAATTTCCAGTTCAGCATAACTACTCATGCAACTGCTATACTCAGTCTTTCAATACCTATTGAAATCCTATCAACACTTTATGGCCCATTCAAATACCACCCACTGCTTTGATGATTTTCCTTATCCCTCCTCAAGGCAATGCTATTTCTTTCCTCTGAATACCCAAAGAACTAGGTGGTTGTTTATTTATTCAGTGCCTTTGTATTTGTCTAATATTCCCTCATTAGATGGAACTTTTCTGAAAAGTAGAAACTATCTCCTGTATTTCAGGTAACTTATCAAAAAAATTATACCAAAATAGAAATCAGGGGATTTCTGGAATGACAGAGTGAATAACTTGGTAAATCCTTTCTCCAAATAATATCCTCTCTCCATAAAACTGGAAAAGATAGTAGGGGCACCTGGGCAGCTCAGTTAGTTGAGCATTCAACTCTTGATTTCAGCTCAGGTCCTGATCTCAAGGTCCTGGGATAGAACCCTGCATGTGGGGCTCCACACTTGGTATAGAGTTGGCTTGCCTCTCTCCCTCCCCCACTTGCTCTCTCTCTCAAACCAACAAACAGACTAGGAAACATTGTTAAAAACAATGATTTCGGGACTTTAGGCATACAACAAACTAAGCAGCATTTATTTGAGAAAAGTTACTAAATCCCAGGCAAGGACAATGAGAATCCATGGTGTAAGCCTGCTCTCATTCCTCAACTACTACCACCACTTCTAGCTCCACAGCCATCAGAGTTCTATTATGACTGACAAATCCATGAGAATCAACAACTTCATTGTTAGAGGAAGTTGTCATCACTTGAAGCTAAATGTGACAAATACCAAGCCCAGAAACACCCCAAGTGCCTACTAATAGATAAATAGACAAATACATGGTGGTATTTCCATATAGGGGGAGTATTATTTAGGTATAAAAAATGATCTACTGACACATGTGGCAACAAGGCTGGACCTCAAAATTATTGTGTTAAGTGAGAGAAGACAAAAAATTGTGCATACTGCGTATCATATTTATGTAAAATTCTATGATATCAAAAAAATGTCATGACAAAACAATTCAGTAGGGATAGGAGTACAAGAGGGGAATGGAGGGATTACAAGAGACATGAGAAAATTTTTGTTCACTATCTTATGGTGATGGTTCCACAGGTGAATACCTTTGCCAAAACTTAAGAAATTATGGACTTAAAATATGTGAAGTAAATTGTATGTCACTTATACATTAATACAGATGTCTTAAAATTTGTCTTATCCCAGAATTATTGATTTACATCAACCTCCTTAAGACATATTCTATGTATGTCATATGGCTCCATTCACCATTGATACATAACTTTAAGTCCCAATGCATACAAAATTCTACAAGAAACATGAATTTAGAGGAAATAGAATCATTGTGCCAAAGAAATAGTGATTCCATGATTTATAAATGTAAAAATAGAGCATTAGAACTAGAGCTTAATACAAAAGTTGGGTATTCATCCTTTCCGATGGAGGTGTAATATTCCATTGTATGTGGAGATTATGCTGGTGAAATAAGTCAAGTAGAGAAAGTCATTTATCATATGGTTTCACTTACTTGTGGAACATAAGGAATAACATGGAGGACATTAGGAAAAGCAAAGGAAAAGTGAATTGGGGGAAATTGGAGAGGGAATGGAACCATAAGAGACTGTGGATTCTGAGAAACAAACTGAGAGTTTTGGAAGGGAGGGGGTTGGGGGATGGGTGAACCTGGTGGTGAATATTAAGGAGGGCACATACTGCATGGAGCACTGGCTGTGGTGCATAATCAATGAATCTTGGAACACTGAAAAAAAAAAAAAAAAGAACTAGAGCTGGACCACATAGTCTAACCTTTCATATTACACTCAAGAAACCTGCACTCAGAGGTGAAGGGACTTGGCTGAGGTCAATAGGCAGCTAACTAGGGACTCAAAAACAGGTTTCTTTGCTGTAAGATAATGGAAAATACAGGAATTAAATATTGACTTGGCTGACTTTATCATTTGTTTGGGACGTTTCTGTTCAGAAGAACCACATGACTAGAACCACAATAAAAATATCAATTCTTCCTCAACTCTCACTGGCTTCCAAAAAATGGAAACAAAACCAAACCTATGTTTTAAGATGTTATCTTTCATTTAAACATTCTTTTGCTTTTAATTTTATTGTTTTCATATAGATAAATCTTTGCAGAAGTTTTTTTGAATCTCTGACAGCCAAAACCAGCTGTGTTTGCTAGTGAGGGTGGAAATAGAAACAATATATACTAGCAAAACCAAGATCAGACTTGAGAATAAAAAAAATATCAATTGGCAGCAATGGAAAGAAGAAGATTTTCTAATGTAGAAAAAGTTCTTGAACTCTGACACTTATTTACCCTTGGCCAAGGAGGTCTAAATTCATACTTCAAGAAGGGAGGGACCATCTTGTGTTCACTTCTAAAAGATGGCTAAAAAGAGACACAGGAAAGAATGCTTCCCCTTTTTCTTAAATTTAGGCATCAATAATGATCTATTCTTTTCCATGCACAGTGGGAAATGCATAGGCACAGAAGTCAGAAAAAAACTGAAGTCAATTCCTGTGTCCTCCACTTATGGATAATTTTCTAATTCATGATTTCCTCACCCATAAAATGGGTCTACTTTATATTGGAACTGTTAAGAAATTCAAAAATAACATATGCAAATTCCATTTTACAATGCCAGGCTTATATAAGTGACACGTGGACACTCGATAAATGATTAACTGTTTCTATTTATTATTTTGAGACTTAGCACACAACCATGAAAAAAGCTACTGCTGGGAGCTGGGATGTACCTACTGCACTTGGCAATTCTTTTTAATCACATAGGAGCTGCTGAGATTTGCCCCTCAGTTTCCAGCTGTTTCCTTCTGCTACACCTGATGCAGTATAAGAAAATTTCTCTGCAGGTTTCTGCAGAGGCAGCCAGCACTAAGGTTGTGAATCTCTTCTTGAACTGGGTGAGAAATTTTTCCTTTCACGCCTGGAAGAACATGCTGCTCTCTCAAATACAGGCAAGAATTTAGCTGACTTTGAGACCTTGATTAACTCATTTAATTAATTTTCCTTTATAAATTAATAATAAATTTTACATAAGTATAGTTATTTCCTCCATTGTGCTTCCTCAGCCTTATATTAATTTTTTTGTCATGGTAATTATCACAACGTGTTATGGGTATTAGCTTATGCTGCTACTAGTATATCCACCAACTGAATTTTGAGTTTCTCAAGAACAGGGAATATTTACTTCCTTTGTGTGCTTTCAGCACATAACATGGTGACTGCACCATAGCTGAAACTTTATAAATGGTTGTGGAGTGAGATATCAGAAATCTCAACTATACTAGATGAAAGCAGTTTTTTCTTCTTTAGAATATTAGAAGTATCTAAAGTTTTTATGGACTACAATAACAAACACAGTGTTCCAATGGCTTCCCTTAATAAAAATGGAGCACATTTAAAAGTCGGAAAATAATTTCTTATTAGTTTGATTTTAGACTTGAAAAAGTATATCTACTTCTTTGAGGAGGAATATACAAAGATGTGTTAGGATCACAGTTTGAAATGATAGAATGCAGTTAAGTAGTATGTTGGACTAGTAGGTGTTTGTGGGAGTTAGGAGATCTCCCAACATTAGCTTGGGAAACAGAAGAATTGGCAATAATTAATCTATTGCATGTAAGCCACATTTTATTCCCAAATAGAACCAATATTACTCCCGGATAGGTTCTATTCAAGACATAAAGATACAACTTTGTGAATCATGTACTTGGTTACATAGCAACTCATCTGAGGATCTCACAAAAATTAATTGCATTTATTTTAATGAGATATGTCTTCTTAAGGTTCTTTTCAATTCAGAACTTTATAAAACAAAAGAGGTTTAGCTAAAAAGGCTTGAACCTACCCACTGGGATCCTCTAATAAATAAATAGTTAACTTTGGTGTAACTAATTTAGTGAGGAGTCTGAATTTGTTGCTGCGTAGGAATAAAATGATTTCATTCTGCTAATAATGGCTAACTATCCTCAGTCACAGTCTCCTTTCAGCTGATAGAAGATTCCCTTGACAACCTCTCACTCAATTCAATTTTTTTTTTGCCTCTTTTAATTAGTAGAAGAACCATTTTGGATTTTTAAGATTGTGTATTATTTGTTTTTATACTTTCTACACTTTATTCTAACATACTATTCTATACTATATTTCATACTTAATTATACGGAGTTTAACAACCTTTACATTTTCCTCCCCCATCTCCATCCCTATCTCCCTATCTGCACAGGCCAAATATGTGCCTGTGAGGTCCTGGTGGATGTGTAAGGTGCTGGGTTCATCTTGAACTCCCACCTCTGTCTACTCGCATTCACCTCTCCCTCTTCTGCATGTTCTGCTTGGGGAAGGTGTACAGAATGAGGGAGCTGGGAGGTAGGACCTCTTTCAACATGACTACCAGTGTCAGATACTATTGGAAAGCTACTCCTGCACTATAAAGGTTGAAGAAGCTAAAAACTTTTCTACTTCCGTTGCAGCTGGAGTAACAAAGTAATCCAGTTCTTGTTGATGAGATATGTTTGTGATGGGACTTTTTAAAGATCTTATTTATTTATTTGAGAGAGAGCACAAGCTGGGGGCACAGCAGAGGGGAGGGAGAAGCAGGCTCCCTGCTGCAGGGGTGGATCCCAGGACCCTGAGATCATGACCTCAGGCAAAGGCAAACACTTAACCAACTGAACCACCCAGGTACCCCTGTGATGGGACTTCTGAGAACACTTTTATTTTTTTAATAAAAGTAACAGATTTGGTGGTCTTCTTTCATCCCTAGAATTTTTCCTTTCTTAAATGTGGACTAGAGGCCTGAGGTTGAGCCAGCCACCTTGCAGCCATGAGGGAGAAGCTGAGAAAATTTAAGAACCACTGAGATAAGAAACCAAGGCCAGTATAAACTTCCCATCGGATGTCTTGTCAAACAAGAAACACACATCTCTATTTGTTAAGGCCATTGAAATATAGGCTTTGTATTACTTGCCAAATACATTTCTAACTGGTATGTTGTCCATGGATATGTTGCAGTTTTCTCTTTGTCCAGAACCTCGATCCACCTGCCCATCCATGGCTTTGTACAGAAAGGAGGCATCACCAATCAGTCTTGCAGCCGCCTTACTTCTTAGAGAAGTTCCCATGAGTATTGGTAGCCCCTTAAGGAGTTTGTCCATACCTGCCAGCTAATTTCCAGCAAATGGCATCATGCTTCATTCCTCAATTGTCTGTGCCTCTGCCATTTCATGTGATAGTTCCCTCATATGCACCTTCTGTGACCTCCCACGCATCACAGATCCCACTTTCTGTGCCTCTGGAGCATCTAGAACCAAAGCCCCTCTCTACACATAGTGACCTCACAGCCATACCATCTCTCCTGTGCTCTGATGGAAAGCGGGGTTATGATAAGCAAACTCCAGAGGCTAAATGGACATGCAGGCTTCTGATTAAACATGAATCTCTTTGCTTTGTGTGAGCGATTTTCTTGGGGCCTTTTTCACTTGGTTCCATCCCCCAGAAGGAAGTTAGGGAAAGACATATCCTTTCTTCATGAATATTACACTGCCTTCTCTTTACTTGCATAATTCTCTCTCAGCCCCCTTTTTATATCTACCAAAGTAGGAGAAAGAGGGGTAGGCGGTGGCAGCTCTGAACTGGCATCTGTCAGCAAATTGTCAAGAGAAGGCTGGCCCCATGAAGGAGATGGTCTCTAAACTTATAATGTATACAATTCAGTGGTTCTATTTTCAGCTATGTGCCTTAGTCCCCAGTTCTGACACTTGGTATTTAATACTGTAATAAGTATTCAGAGTATATTATATATATCTTCTGTATTAAGATCATGGGCATTTCTCTGCTTTCATCACCAACACTGCTCCACATTCTATTGCCATTTTTTCTTATATCAGAGATGAACTGCTAATTAAAATTAAAAAATTCTCACTCTACTTGTCTTCAGTTGGCTGAATATTCAGTTTTGAGTGTGGATCATATTCATGCTTTTTAGAGAGAGGATTAACTAACTGTAAGCCCTTCTCCTACCAGCTATATCATAACCCCATAGCACACTATTTCACTGCAAACATGTCTTTTTAATGTCAGCTGTGAAAAGTCTTCTGAGGGGCACCTGGGTGGCTCAGTGGGTTAAGCCTCTGCCTTCAGCTCAGGTCATGATCTCAGGGTCCTGGGATCGAGCCCCGAATCGGGCTCTCTGCTCAGCAGGGAGCCTGCTTCCTCCTCTCTTTCTGCCTGCTTCTCTGCCTACTTGTGATCTCTGTCTATCAAGTAAATAAAAAAAAAAAAAGTCTTCTGAGTTATGCCTACTGCAGCCTCAGTAGGAGGGGTATTTGTAGACCTCCTTGTCTTTACGTACCCTAAGGATATATTTCAGGGTGCCTGCAGCCTGGAAGCCTCTCTAACCATAACTTCTTTCTTGATTTATTTATTTTTAGTGACTTATTTGCTTTGTTCCCTTCTTTCTCATACATGACTTCCATGCAACTCTTGGGTAGAATGAAAATTATGCCTCTTTCAGCCTGTCTGAGGTTTAGTGGGCAACAATTATATGCTCACTTACATTTTTCTCACTTGCACTAGTCAATTATTTTATTCCTAAATTAGTCAGACAGCAAACAGAAGAACTCAGACAACAACAAGCAATCTCCTTTTTCCCCTATAAAAAAGAAAAAAAAAAAAAAAGGTGGATTCAGTTAAGACTAAAGTTGAGTACTTGAGCCATCACAGTAACTTGGAAAGCACTTTTTCTCAATTTTGACCATTTTCAAACTCGTTTTGAACTGTTGTGGAGGTATAATGTTGGATAAATGCTTACTGCCCATCAAGAGATTGTAACTCATTGGGAGTTAAAAAAATATTACCAACAACATCCAGAAATTCTAATCATAAATATGAATATGTTTTATGTTGTTAAATAAGAAATCAAAGGAAAGTAGCGGGAACTTCTTTAGGATTTAGGAAAGCTTTGTTCTTTCTGTTATGTAAAACAAGTACTGATCATGAAATCTACATCTTATCCAGGCCATTCAGCCATTTGCTTAAGACAAGATGGATAAATATTTGTCTCATGCTCAAAGATGCTGGATTGGATGCTTAGTCACACAGGGATAGTCTTATCCATTCTTTTATTTTTCCCTGTAGCAGTGTGAATGATTACTTGTGATTTTGTTTTCTTCATTTATTTTGTTGTTTTAGGCAGAGTTCATTTAGATTGCTAACAAACTTTGTGGGAGTGGGTTTTTTCCCCTAAGCTTTAGATGCAAACACGTCAAAGAACAAGAGCTCTAAGGCTTGTTGAACAGAGAGCCAGCGCCAAAGCACGTTTTTGGTGTCACACTCACTGTGGTTTGTGACTTCTAATGGTTTCCCAGATTTGTATTTTGATTGATCCATTCTAGGCAGCTAGATTGTTTCACTCACTTGCAGACTTGGCTGTAGACTATGTGGTTCCTAAAATATATGCCTGCTTCCTTTCTATTGTCTGAAATCTTAACCTCATACATTCATTTCTCCTTCAGAGACTTTTAACCTCATTGCTTTAAGAGGGGATGATATTGGCAATGTTTCTAGTGTTTTCTTCAGGTTATCTGTGATAGTAGGAAAACATGCAACCCAAGTCTTTGGAGGGGGCTTGGGGGTGGGAGGTGAAACATGATGGGAAGATTGGATACCACCAAAGTGAATTTGTATTTCTTCATTATTTGTCTAAATCAGATGTTGATTGTGGTAATAGACTTGTAAATCTTCTGTCAGATCTCTCCAATTTGTATACATGGGATACAATGGAAAAGCCTGACAAGGCAACACTATAAAGCAAACATCTAAGGAGAAACTGCTTGCTGAACATAAAATCAGAGGATTTAATCTTACCTGACAACCCATAGAAGCAGAATAATTGAACCTCTCCTCTGCTTGGTTCATCTACTTTATCTGCTTTTCACAATCTTCTCTTAGCCTTGACTTGACCAATGGCTGTTTTCTAAGATGAGTACTAAAGAATTGAGTCTATAACACTAATTGCTCAGTAAGGTCACTGATACATCCTGACACACATATCTATTTAAAACTACAGGTATTTATAAAAACACCAAAAAAAAAAATCCAATAGAAGTTAATGAGATGAGGTTTTTTAAAATGTGTTATATTCCCTGGAAGAAAGATGTCTGGTGAAGCTAGGCATGTCTTACTTCTTTGACTTTGCTTTCTTTCCATTTTAACTTGCTTCTTCCTGATAAATATCAGCAATTCCCTACTCATGCCTTCAGTTTTAGTACTCCTTTGGGAGACCAGCAAAACAGCTGTGTAATAGGCCAAAGTTAGGAAGAAACTAATAATGTTCACCTGTTCACCTTTTTTTTTTCCATGTTGAGGATACTTCCTGGCTTCTTTTCATTTCCCCATCAATTGTGCACTTTAAAATAATAGGGGTCTACTTTAAATGCTTACATTATTCTAAGAATTGGTTTCTATTCGGGAGAAAAAGCTAGCGATTTTGGTCAGGTTTAAATTCTAACTATTGCATAGTCCCCTTAAAATTTTGTTTTTAGAAATGTGTT
The DNA here is from genome assembly GCA_003697995.1 of Taxidea taxus jeffersonii. Lineage (NCBI taxonomy): Eukaryota > Metazoa > Chordata > Mammalia > Carnivora > Mustelidae > Taxidea > Taxidea taxus. Next base: position 30,151 of record ML093018.1, on the reverse strand, counting down.
TATTTATACCTAGGTCCAAATACAGTCATCTCAGACAAACAAAAACCAACAACAACAACTGTTGGTATTTTGTGTTTTGAAAGAGACTATGAAAGCTCATCATTAACTCACTATCTTTTTCCTACCAAACAACAAGGTGTCTGAAGTTCTAACACAATTTGTTGTTTGGTTCCTTTTTTTGAGCTAAATGTGCTTCAAGAGTTTTCAATTAAAATGCAACTGCTCTTGGGAGAATTAGACATTAAGCTTTTATTACTGGATACCTTAACAAGGCCTTGAGAACTTGAGACCTAATGCTGTTACATGTGGTTAAGAGTAAACAACAGAGAAGCGATGGAAACAGAAGTTTGAAGGTGCCACATTCAAGTTTCGAAGGTAACATTTTCAAGTTTTGGCACCTCACGAATTATTGAGAGCCCAATCAACTTCTAAGTATCTTCACACAATCTAATGTATTTATGGGTTCAAAAATAATCTGTATGTGAATACTTTGATCAATTAATTGATTTCAATTTAAATTAATTCTTCAAATATTTGTTAGGTATATTTTATGTGCCAATGATCATGTCAAGTTCTGAGAAAATAAGGAAAATATGTGTCCTGCCCCCAAGGAAGTCACAAATAGAAGAGACAGACATTCAAAAAAACCCTAATATTAACATTCAAGGCAGAGCAAAGTGAATGCCAAGTAAAGATAGTGACAGCAAGCTATGGGGAAGGGAAAAATTTTGTTTATGCTCTTTGACAGATCAGAAAGACACTCAACAGAAGTGATGGCATTTGATTTCAGCTCTGATTGATGAATAGATAGGGAATGGGAGAAAGAATATTCCAGGCTGAGGCAATACCATGAAGGTAAGGACTGGAAGTTTAAAAGCCTATTGCTTTTCTAAGAATGAGTTATTATCTAGTATGGCTTCAGTTCTGAGTATACGGAATGGTGTGGTAGGAGAGATCATTCATTCAATCAATAGTACTTGGATGTTTTTATTCATATGTTTATGGCATTTGGCCATGAAAGGACACATATACAAATAATATACATAAAAAGTAAGTTATAGAGCAACAGATACACACACACATACATACATATACCCCTCACTAGAGCACTGCCTTCTTTTCTTACAACTTTCTCTAGCACAATAGATATCTATCTTCATCTTTTGAACTTATATAAGTAGAAAAAAAAAACAAAACAGGAAAGCAGAAAGGTGGCTAAGAGTGACCTAGAATGGGCTCATAACCAGGGCCACAATGTGTTCCAGAGAGACAAACATGAGAAACAGCTGAACCAATGGGCTGGAGAACTCTTCTTCCCTCTTTGAGGGGAGCCCTGCAGAAGTTCTGGGAAGATACACACCAAAGTAGATGTTACTAAGTCAACCCTGTAATACAGTCAGTTGGTAAAAATCTAGCAATGCTCTCTGAATGGAGTACCACCCATTGGGCTCAAAGATGGGGACAGCTGGTAAATAGAGACTAGAGTCAAGTTAGGGAAAAACATATGTGAATCAATAACAATAGTGAGTAAGAGCAATGGTTAAAAGACAAGGCACTCTACAGGCCCAAAGAGTGTTTCATCCTGCTTATGAAGGCCAGGTAAAACTCCATAGCAAGGTTGATAGGCCAATTGAGAACAAAAAAGGCCAAGAAGGAGAGAACATTGCATATACTCCTGTCACAACCTTGCATACATGCAGAAGATATTCCATAGCTTATTTGAGGAAGTAGTTCAGGACAACTGAAGTGACAGAAAAGAGAGATGGTATGAAGGGAGAAGTAGGATAAGAAATGGGTAGGAACCAATCAAAAGAAATGAAATCTTGCCATTTGCGATGACGTGAATGGAATTAGAGGGTATTATGCTTAGTGAAATAAGTCAATTGGAGAAAGACAACTATCATATGATCTCCCTGATATGAGGAAGTGGAGATGCAACATGTGGGGTTTGAGGGGTAGGAAAAGAATAAATGGAACAAGGTGGGATCGGGAGGGAGATAAACCATAAGAGACTCTTACTGTCGGGGCACTTGGGTGGCTCAGTGGGTTAAAGCCTCTGCCTTCGGCTCAGGTCATGATCCCAGGTCCTAGGATGGAGCCCCACACTGGGCTCTCTGCTCAGCCAGAAGCCTGCTTCCTCCTCTCTCTCTGCCTGCCTCTCTGCCTGTTTGTGATCTCTCTGTCAGATAAATAAATAAAATCTTTAAAAATTAAAAAAAATTAAAAAAGAAGAGAGACTCTTTTTGTCATGAAACAAACTGAGGGGGATGGGAGGGAGGGGGGCAGGGAGTGGGGTTATGGACATTGGGGAAGGTATGTGCTATGTATGGTGAGTGCTGTGAAATGTGTAAACCTGGCGATTCACAGACCTGTACCCTTGGGGCTAATAATACATTATATGTTTATTAAAAATTTTAAAAATTAGCAAGATGGAGGAGAAGTAGGAGGCTGAGACGACATCAGCCAGCAGGAGATCAGCTAGATAGCCTATCAAACCATTCCAAACACCTACAAATCCAACAGGAGATCGAAGAAAAGAAAAACAACAATTCTAGGAACAGAAAATCGACCACTTCCTGAAAGGTAGGACCAGCGGAGAAGTGAATCCAACGCGAAGGGAAGATAGAGCCCAGGGGGAGGGGCCGGCTCCCGGCAAGCGGCGGAGCACAAAATCAGAACTTTTAAAAGTCGGCTCCACGGAGGGACATCGCTCCAGAGGCTAAACTGGGGTGAAGACCTCGTGGGGACAGCGTGGACTCAGGTCCCACGGGGTCACAGAAGGATCGGGGGTGTCTGAGTGTCGCAGAGCTCACAGGTATTAGAGCGGGGAAGTCGGCTGCGGAGACTGAGCCGAGATTTCCTAGTGGTCTGTGACACGGACCGGAGCTCTGTGGCACTGGCCGGTGCTCTGTGCGAGGGGTCCCCACAAGATCCGGGGAGACTCCGACCCGGGAGAGCTCAGGGATCTACGGGGTCCGGAGACTCCAGGTGGGACTCTGCCAGAGACAGAGACGCTTGGTCACAGGCTGGGTGAGCTCGGAGCACTCCCAGAAGCCAGTGAGACGGGACTGCTTAGGCACGATTTTCTCTGAGCGCGGTCTGCAGGCGGGTGCGGTCTGCAGGTGCGCGCAGTGTCGGCGGGACAGCGGGGTGTGCGGGCCTGCGGTGTCTGCTGGCGCGCGGTGTCTGCGGGCAGACGCGCGCGCGCACTCTCCGGCGCAAACGTGGGCTGGGGAGACCGGAGGGATTAAACGCTTTTCCCTGAAGGCGCGCTGAAGACTGGGGCCCCTAGCTCTCGGCTCCTCTGAACCGGAGATTGGGAGGCCGCCATTGTCATTCCCGTCCTCCAGAACTCTACAGAAAGCGCGTTCAGGGAACAAAAGCTCCTGAAAGCAAACCTGAGAGGATTACTTAGCCCGGCCCCTGGTAAGGGCGGTGCAACTCCGCCTCGGGCAAAGACACCTGAGAATCACTACAACAGGCCCCTCCCCCAGAAGACCAAAGAAATACAGCCAAGACCAAGTTCACTTAACAAGGAGAACAGCGGATTCTTATCTGGACAAAATGACAAGGCGGAAAAACTCACCACAAAAAAAAGAGCAGGAGACAGGACCGAAGGCTAGGGACATAATCAATACAGACATTGGTAATATGTCAGATCTGGAATTCAGGATGACGATTCTCAAGGTTCTAGCCGGGCTCGAAAAAGGCATGGAAGATATTAGAGAAACCCTGTCAGGAGAAATAAAAACCCTTTCTGGAGAAATAAAAGAAATAAAGTCTAATCAAGTTGAAATAAAAAAAGCTATTAATGAGGTGCAATCAAAAATGGAGGCTCTTACTGCTAGGATAAATGAGGCAGAAGACAGAATTAGTGATATGGAAGACCAAATGGCAGGGAATAATGAAGCAGACCAAAAGAGAGACAATCAACTACTGGACCACGAGGGGAGAATTCGAGAGATAAGTGATGCCATAAGACGAAACAACATTAGAATAATTGGGATTCCAGAAGAAGAAGAAAGAGAAATAGGAGCAGAAGGTATACTGGAGAGGATTATTGTAGAGAATTTCCCTAATATAGCAAGGGGAACAAGCATCAAAATCCAGGAAGCCCAGAGAATACCTCTCAAACTGAATAGGAATCGACCCACACCCCGCCATCTAAGAGTAAAATTTACAAGTCTTAGCGACAAAGAGAAAATCCTGAAAGCAGCACGGGACAAGAAGTCTGTAACGTACAATGGTAAAAATATTAGATTGGCAGGAGACTTATCCACAGAGACCTGGCAGGCCAGAAAGAACTGGCATGATATATTCAGAGCACTAAACGAGAAAAACATGCAGCCAAGAATACTTTATCCAGCTAGGTTATCATTGAAAATAGAAGGAGAGATTAAAACCTTCCAGGACAAACAAAAACTGAAAGAGTTTGTAAACACCAAACCAGCTCTACAGGAAATATTGAAAGGGGTCCTCTAAGCAAAGAGAGACCCTAAAAGTATAACCAGAAAGGAACAGAGACATTATACAGTAACAATCACCATACAGGCAATACAATGGCACTAAACTCATATCTCTCAATAGTTACCCTGAATGTAAATGGGCTAAATGCCCCAATCAAAAGACACAGGGTTTCAGAATGGATAAAAAAACAAAACCCATCCATATGCTGCCTACAAGAAACTCATCTTAGACCTGAAGACACCTCCAGATTGAAAGTGAGGGGGTGGAAAACAATTTACCATGCTAATGGACATCAGAAGAAAGCTGGGGTGGCAATCCTTATATCAGATCAATTAGATTTTAAGCCAAAGACTATAATAAGAGATGAGGAAGGACACTTCATCATACTCAAAGGGTCTGTCCAACAAGAAGATCTAACAATTTTAAATATCTATGCCCCTAACATGGGAGCAGCCAACTATATAAACCAATTAATAACAAAATCAAAGAAACACATTGACAAGAATACAATAATAGTTGGAGACTTTAATACACCCCTCACTGAAATGGACAGATCATCCAAGCAAAAGATCAACAAGGAAATAAAGGTCTTAAATGACACACTGGACGAGATGGACATCACAGATATATTCAGAACATTCTACCCCAAAGCAACAGAATACACCTTCTTCTCTAGTGCCCATGGAACATTCTCCAGAATAGATCACATCCTGGGTCATAAATCAGGTCTCAACAGGTATCAAAAGATTGGGATCATTCCCTGCATATTTTCAGACCACAATGCTCTGAAGCTAGAACTCAATCACAAGAGGAAATGTGGAAAGAGCACAAATACATGGAGGCTCAACAGCATCCTTCTAAAAAATGAATGGGTCAACCAGGAAATTAAAGAAGAATTGAAAAAAACCATGGAAACAAATGATAATGAAAACACAACGGTCCAAAATCTGTGGGACACAGCAAAGGCAGTCCTGAGAGGAAAATATATAGCGATACAAGCCTATCTCAAGAAACAGGAAAGGTCTCAAATACACAACCTAACCCTACACCTCAAGGAACTCGAGAGAGAACAACAAAGAAAGCCTAAACCCAGCAGGAGAAGAGAAATAATAAAGATCAAAGCAGAAATCAATGAAATAGAAACCAAAAAAACAATAGAACAAATCAATGAAACTAGGAGCTGGTTCTTTGAAAGAATTAATAAGATTGATAAACCCCTGGCCAGACTTATCCAAAAGAAAAGAGAAAGGACCCAAATAAATAAAATCATGAATGAAAGAGGAGAGATCACAACCAACACCAAAGAAATACAAACAATCATAAGAACATATGAGCAACTCTATGCCAACAAATTTGACAATCTGGAAGAAATGGATGCTTTCCTAGAGACATATAAACTGCCAAAACTGAACCAGGAAGAAATAGAAAACCTGAATAGGCCCATAACCAGTAAGGAGATTGAAACAGTCATCAAAAATCTCCCAACAAACAAAAGCCCAGGGCCAGATGGCTTCCCAGGGGAATTCTACCAAACATTTAAAGAAGAATTAATTCCTATTCTCCTGAAACTGTTCCAAAAAATAGAAATGGAAGGAAAACTTCCAAACTCATTTTATGAGGCCAGCATCACCTTGATCCCCAAACCAGACAAGGATCCCATCAAAAAAGAGAATTACAGACCAATATCCTTGATGAACATAGATGCGAAAATTCTCACCAAAATACTAGCCAATAGGATCCAACAGTACATTAAAAGGATCATTCACCACGACCAAGTGGGATTTATTCCAGGGCAGCAGGGTTGGTTCAACATCCGCAAATCAATCAATGTGATACAGTACATTAACAAAAGAAAAAACAAGAACCATATGATACTCTCAATAGATGCTGAAAAAGCATTTGATAAAGTGCAACATCCCTTCCTAATCAAAACTCTTCAAAGTGTAGGGATAGAAGGCACATACCTCAATATTATCAAAGCCATCTATGAAAAACCCACGGCAAGTATCATTCTCAATGGAGAAAAACTGAGAGCTTTTCCGTTAAGGTCAGGAACACGGCAGGGATGTCCACTATCACCACTGCTATTCAACATAGTACTAGAAGTCCTAGCCTCAGCAATCAGACAACAAAAAGAAATTAAAGGCATCCAAATCGGCAAAGAAGAAGTCAAACTATCGCTCTTTGCAGATGATATGATACTATATGTGGAAAACCCAAAAGGCTCCACTCCAAAACTGCTAGAGCTTGTACAGGAATTCAGTAAAGTGTCAGGATATAAAATCAATGCACAGAAATCAGTTGCATTTCTTTACACCAACCACAAGACAGAAGAAAGAGAAATTAAGGAGTCAATCCCATTTACAATTACACCCAAAACCATAAGATACCTAGGAATAAACCTCACCAAAGAGGCAAAGAATCTATACTCAGAGAACTATAAAGTACTCATGAAAGAAATTGAGGAAGACACAAAGACATGGAAAAATGTTCCATGCTCATGGATTGGAAGAATTAATATCGTGAAAATGTCTATGCTACCTAAAGCTATCTACACATTTAATGCAATACCTATCAAAATTCCATCCAATTTTTTCAAAGAAATGGAACAAATAATCCTAAAATTTATATGGAACCAGAAAAGACCTCGAATAGCCAAAGGAATATTGAAAAAGAAAACCAAAGTTGGTGGCATCACAATTCCAGACTTCAAGCTCTACTACAAAGCTGTCATCATTAAGACAGTATGGTACTGGCACAAAAACAGACACATAGATCAATGGAACAGAATAGAGAGCCCAGAAATAGACCCTCAACTCTATGGTCAACTAATCTTCGACAAAGCAGGAAAGAACATCCAATGGAAAAAGGATAGCCTCTTCAACAAATGGTGTTGGGAAAATTGGACAGCCACATGCAGAAAAATGAAATTGGACCATTTCCTTACACCACACACGAAAATAGACTCAAAATGGATGAAGGACCTCAACGTGAGAAAGGAATCCATCAAAATCCTTGAGGAGAACACAGGCAGCAACCTCTTCGACCTCAGCCGCAGCAACTTCTTCCTAGGAACAACGCCAAAGGCAAGGGAAGCAAGGGAAAAAATGAACTATTGGGACTTCATCAAGATCAAAAGCTTTTGCACAGCAAAGGAAACAGTCAACAAAACCAAAAGACAACTGACAGAGTGGGAAAAGATATTTGCAAATGACATATCAGATAAAGGGCTAGTATCTAAAATCTACAAAGAGCTTAGCAAACTCAACACCCAAAGAACAAATAATCCAATCAAGAAATGGGCAGAGGACATGAACAGACATTTCTGCAAAGAAGACATCCAGATGGCCAACAGACACATGAAAAAGTGCTCCACATCACTGGGCATCAGGGAAATACAAATCAAAACCACAATGAGATACCACCTCACACCAGTCAGAATGGCTAAAATGAACAAGTCAGGAAATGACAGATGCTGGCGAGGATGTGGAGAAAGGGGAACCCTCCTACACTGTTGGTGGGAATGCAAGCTGGTGCAACCACTCTGGAAAACAGCATGGAGGTTCCTCAAAAAATTGAAAATAGAGCTACCTTATGACCCAGCAATTGCACTACTGGGTATTTACCCTAAAGATACAAACGTAGTGATCCAAAGGGGCACGTGTACCCGAATGTTTATAGCAGCAATGTCCACAATAGCCAAGTTATGGAAAGAACCTAGATGTCCATCAACAGATGAATGGATAAAGAAGATGTGGTATATATATACGATGGAATACTATGCAGCCATCAAAAGAAATGAAATCTTACCATTTGCGATGACATGGATGGAACTAGAGCGTATTATGCTTAGCGAAATAAGTCAACTGGAGAAAGACAACTACCACATGATCTCCCTGATATGAGGAAGTGGAGATGCAACGGGGGTGGGAGTTAAGGTGGTAGGAAAAGTAAAAATGAAAGAAGATGGGATCGGGAGGGAGAAAAACCAAAAGAGACTCTTAATGTCATAAAACAAACTGAGGGGGGTGGGGGAAAGAGGGGTTGGGTGAGGGTGGTGGGGTTATATCATATGTTTAAATAAAGCTTAAATAAAGTAAAAAAAATTATTTTAATACAGTATGACATAAATAATTTACATTTAAGATGAAGGCATTATATGTATCAAAAACCAAATTAAATTGTGTTTTAAATTTTAAAAGTCTCTGAAAGATTTTAAGTGAAATGGATTTTATCTGCATATAAGATGGATAAAATATGTCTCATTTAATATGTTTAAATATAGATCTTATATAGATTGATCTTAAAAAAAAATTTAAAAATTAAAAAAAAAGAAATATGTAGAAACTAAATCTTGAAGAACTGCATATGATATACAAAGGAATTTAAATTTTATTGCATAGAAAATGAACTTCATTAAGGGATTTTAAGTAAGGTATTTATGTGAGTAGAGTTAACTTTTAAAAAGTACTCACTGACAGTCTTGTAGAGAACTGATTGAAGAAATCTCATTGAGGAGAAAAGTATGACTCTACTTGAAACAATAGAGTATCAGACGAAATAAATAAAAGATCGGATTCAAGAAACACTTAAGAGGTGGAATAGATAGAATGTAAGGACCAACTATATGGTCGGGAAGGTTTGAAGAATAGAGAAAGAATAGAATGACTCATCTTCTTTTTAACTCAGAAAAACCTAGGGGCACCTGGGTGACTCAGTCATTAAGCATCTGCCTTTGGCTCAGGTCATGATCCCGGAGTTTTGGGATCGAGCCCTGCATCGGCTCGGCAGGGAGCCTGCTTCTCCCACTCCTACTCCCCCTGCTTGTGCGCGCGCTCTCTCTCTCTCTCTCTGTCAAATAAATAAACAAAATCTTAAGAAAGAAAGACCTAGAGAACCAACTTCTAGATATATCTCCAAACCTATCTTTTTCTAAGAGGGCTTATGTGTGGTTTTCTCCATTTCATCTTGAATCCTATCTTCTAGTTTAACATTTCTCCACTCCCTCACAGGAGGTAGAAAAGTATATAATTCTCCATTTCCACTAAATGCCAATTCTGGTAGTGCCAGGATAACTTTATAATAAGTGTATATAAGCTCCTCCATATATTTGTGTCAGTTAGGGTCACTGGGGAAAACAACCAGAAAATTAATTAGGTCAGTAGAGGGAACTAATTACACAGGTGTCATATGATCAAAGAAAACATTATCAATAGTAAAATGTCATTGCTATTGTTGTAAGGGTGAAGGAACATGGCAAAGGGTCTAGACTGCTTAGTTGGAATATGACTATGATGGGGAGCTGCCCTATCAAGGAATAGAGAGCCCATTTGGAGTTGGCATAAGGATGAACAGTAAGCCACTGCTGATGATGCCACCCAAAACAGAGAAGAAATGTCCTGGATACTCCCTTTGTTTTAGCTTCTCATTTTCTGCCAAGGCCTACTTCTCACTCGACCTGGGAGCTGGTTGGTTAGGGAAGGTAGGAACCGCAATTTACAGGGAACACCCTCCTCTATACAGCTTAGAAAAGAGGTCAAGAGATACATTTCAGCAGCAATAGATAATTAACTGGCACATATATGTATGTGTGTTTATTTACTTTTAGGTAAAATAATATACATGAAAGACATATAGATTGTATGATCTCAGATATACACAATGTATTCTTCTTTTCCAGATACTGCCATGCAAGTATAAATATTTTATTAATATTTATTTTATTTATCTACTACATAAATTCAGAAGAGGAGCAGATTTTCAAAATTCAAAATATTTTATACAATGACCCTTGTGAGTTAGTTAGCAACTACTTTATTTTCTTAATAATTTCATCTAGTTTTTATCCTCATAGTTCTCTTAGTCTAAATTGTTATATATGGACTCATTTCCTGTATTATGTAAGTGCCGAAGGACAAATACTCTCTCTTTCTTTGCTTACACCCTGAGCACCCAGCACAGGGCTCCGTGCAGGAGGTACTGAATAAATATTGTTTGCTAATGAACTCATGGAAGTAGAGCTTGCAAGGTGACAGTTTATTTTATTTCTTGTTTCCATTTGCTTTTCTTTCCGCAGCAGTTCAGTAACCTTAGAAATGTATTCAATGTGAAGAGTTCCAACACTAGGTTAATTTGTGGCAAAATGAATATGTTTTCCCTTCATCAAGCTACATTTACTTTAAAGTCCATAAAATAGTTTTATTCATGTTGCTGTTAATTGCAGAACTCCTGGTAATCTGCCAAGGATAATGACGTTTGCTACTTTTGATCAATGCTCTGCTATAGAACAACTGGTTCAGACCCTTGCTGAGAAAAGAAAAAAATCTTATTAAACGGATTACAACACATTTGTTGTTTGTTGAGTACCAGACTGAACTGAGATCAGAGAGTGTGATAATGTCATGATTCACCTTTGAACTCAGAAATAAAGAAACACTCAAATACATCATGACTGTGAAGGCTCTCCTTTACCCATGTATTTTTTCCTTAACATTCTAGCATCTCATCTTAAACCAGCTTAGCTTAGTTTTTCCTTTGACTTGTATTTCCATTTGAACTGAAGGGTGATAGTTAAACCAGAGTCACAGGTTCATAAGACAGAAGACTTGGAGGAGTGAAGCAGGCTGTGGTAAACGAGATGCATGCTCCAGCTCAAGAAAGCAACTGCTTCTCAGGATCATTCTGCCCTAGGCAACAAATTACACCAGCTGTATACCTGCTCTAAATGCTGGGAATACACCAGTGAACAGACAAAATTCCTGTCTTATTTGGGTTTTATACTTCAGTAGTAAAAGGTAACAAATAAGTGAATACATAATAAGTTGAATGAAGACAAGTGCTGAGGAATTAAACAAAGTGTAATAAAGTTATATCCAGATGCTGGGGAAGAGGATTTTGCAGTCAGGGTGGAAAGTTACATGGGATGAATTACCAGTGGGATGTGAGCCATTAAGCCATGCAGCTATTTGGAAGGAAAGCACAGATCTTTCCGGCAGAGAAAATAGTTCAAAATGCCCTCAGGTAGTGGTTCTCAGGTTTTGCTGGACATTGGACATAAATGGGCATCTAAAAAATGGCTGATACTGGCTCTTACTCCCAAACATTCTGATTTAGTTAGGTTGGGCTCATGAAATAACCTGAACCTCAAGTGTCTCAAAACCTCCCCATGCAGAATTGCAGGATTTTAGCCCACATGCTTCTGACCTATCCAAGAATGGTCAGCTAGCCAGGTTTTATTTTTTTGTTTTTGTTTCTGTTTTTAACCTTTTAATTTGTAAATATGTCTTTTTTTCTTTTTCTTTATTTCTTTATCTGAAAAGCCAGTGAAAACTACCTCTGAGACAAATCTAGTCTATTGGCTATGAATTTGCAATTTCTGACTTAATGGAGTGAATCTACAGATTGCCCCAAATATAAGCATGCCAAGGTGCAAAAAAGTATGGCAGCTTTGAGAGGGACAAATGTGGACATAGGAGGAAGGCCTAGCCTGTGTTCTTCATAAGCCTGACCCAACGGTGGATCATCGCCACTTGATCTTACCTTGGGAGTGTTTCTCTGCTTTCTGCTATCTTAACTTTATCTAAGCTAAGTTTGACTTGGGTATCAAGCAAGGCATCTAGTTTTAGCTGCCCTTTTTGACTTGGGTGTCACTGATAAAACTGCCCTCATTGGATTCAGTTACATATTTTAGTAGTATCTACCATTTACCACTTGCACGAGAAAATCAGATTACAAGAGAGCAACATGCAATAGAATCTTACTTTAAATAATACATCTATACAGATATCTTAATAGATAGATACAGCAGTCTGGAAGGAGGTACCTAATGTTATTGTATTTACCATTGAAAGGCAGAATCTACGCATGGTTGAACTCTCTATTGTTGTCAATATGGAGTGTAATTTTTAAAATATGAACTTATTTGTAGAATCCAGGATATTTTTACAAATTAGGCACTCCCAGACAGAAGCAAGTTGTGTTCTTAGCCATTCATATGAAAGAGACAGAGAGAAAGACAGAGAACCTGACACCTGACACATTGTAGGTGCCAGATAAATATATATAAAATGAATGAATGGAACAAACAAACAAGTTTTAAACAAAAACTGCTTTATATTTAAGTGCATTATAAGCACAAGCCTGTGCCAGCATTCAGTGAAAAATCTTTTTAAATATTTAAATTAACCAACTATCTGACACCAAAAATGGGGGGGCAGAGCATAAAGGAGAGAGTGAGAGGTGAAGGTGGATCGAGATATAATCATTCTCTCTCTCTTTTAAAAAAAAAAAAAATTTTACTTATTTGTCAGAGAGAGATGGAGAGAGAGAGCACAAGTAAGGGAGTGGCAGGCAGAGGGAAAATTAGGCTCCCCAGTGAGCCCAATTCAGGACTTGATCCCAGGACCCTGGGATCATGACCTGACCAGAAGGCAGATGCTTAACAGACTGACTAAAATTCTGGTGCCCTGAGGACAAAGACATTCTTAATGGTCTTTCTGCATCTTTTTCCCAAAATGCAAGTTTGATCTAACTTCCTAAAATATCCATTGCTTTCTGTCCAGGTGTACTACCCACTGCTGCTTACTTTATTCTAAATTATAGCTCTGACAATGAGGCATCAGTGAAAAATATAAACATGGTCTATTTCTGCATAATGTAAAGATGGATTACTTTTTTAAATGTTAAGGTATTATTTATATCTCATCTACTTGGAAAGTGGGAATTTAGGCAGCAGATTTATGGTTTTTTTTGTGATGAACACTGGCTATAAGATACAGTATTGCCTTTCAATGGGCTGAAAATATTTTCTTTCCCTTTAACCTTATCAGCATTACCTGGACAGAAAAGAAGCAATAGACAAGAGGTGTGATGCTTGTTCAGCACAGAGTCCCAGATTGTTAGAGCCAGGGATGTCCTTTAGATTTGCCTTGCCCAGTGATTCACAAACTTTATTTTAGCAATGGGACCATTTTTTCCCCAGAAGAAATTTGACTGTAGTGTCGCTGCATAAAGCATATAAATGCAACATGGCTTTAGTTCAAATAGAGGTCTGGAGCTTTCTTCTTGTTTCTTCAGGTGACCTGAAGGACTACATTAGAACCCTAGGTCTCCTCAGAGCAGTTTTAATAACTGCTGAACTGGTCCAAGCTCCACATTCTACAGATATTGAAACTAAGCCCCAGAAAGACTGTGACTCATATTATACTGTCAAGTTAACACGCAGAAAAACCACCTCTTGAATGTTTAATAGTGATGATGAGTGGATTCTTTTTTTTTTAAGATTTTATTTATTTATTTGACAGAGAGAGATCACAAGTAGGCAGAGAGGCAGGCAGAGAGAGAGGAGGAAGCAGGCTCCCCAGTGAGCAGAGAGCCCGATGCGGGGCTCGATCCCAGAACCCTGGGATCATGACCTGAGCTGAAGGCAGAAGCTTTAACCCATGGAGCCACCCAGGCGCCCCTGATGAGTGGATTCTTAATGGCCTTATCCAGTTTGTGGATTAGTCTTGCCATCTGTTTCATCTCTTCTTCTCTAAGGCTGCCTGCCCCGTGGCTATTTCACATTCATTAATAGTTCCAGCAGTGATCCAGTAAAAGGAAAAGAAGATGGAAAACTCAAATCCCTTATCAGATCTTATCTAGATGAAGAAAGATTGAACTAACGAATATGGCAAGATTGTGTGTCTGTTCTGGCTGGGTCTGGAGTACTGTCAACTCTGTTCCTCATCTGTTTCAATACTTCTTACAGGCATGTGTTTCTCCTCACCCCATTGTTAGCCAGACTTGCCTCCTGACCAAACATGAAATTTAGGACTAAGTTTATTACCCAAAGCAGCTAATTTCAATATCAAACTCAGTCTTACTTAGATTGAGACTCCAGCTGACACCAAGCTCCATCTAGGTTCTCTCTCCTCTTGGTTAGAAATTTTGATGATTTCAGCATTCCTGCTGTCTAGATGGTCTTTCTGAATTGTGATGCAAACTGGCTTTTCTGTTGAAGCTTGTGTGGGACTGTGTTTTTATTTTATTTTGTTTTGATTGGTTGGTTTTCTTTTGCTTGGTTTTGGCTTTCTATCACAACTTGATCTCCATTGCCAGTTTCTGGATTCAGCTCTCTGGGACTGACATGTTTTACATTGAGGAAATGACCTCTGGGTTCCTGGCTAATCCTAGAGCATGTCTCCCCACTGCCTCCCTTATAAGCCTGATGAGAACTTCATGATGCCTCGTTTTACCAGAGTTCCTGATTTTGCTGCTACCAAATTAGAATTAGTGGCCATAGCTCATACTTGCAGGCTTAGAAACAAAACCAGCAGCTCCACTCACCCAATATCATTTTTGTGAGTTGAAAATGGCAACCTTGAAAGAGACTTAATAAAACTATCAGCAGTGTGCAAAACTTATTGTTAGGCATTTTTCTACATGCATATTCCTGATCCAAGTCATTCATTCCTTTCTTCTCTTAATTTCATATGTTTACACACAAATATATGAATATGAAATGAGTACATTTATATGTTCATATAGTTTGAATATAGATTTAGCTGCTCTAACAGAGACCAAATAACAGTGGCTTAAATAAAGGATTTTCCTCTTTCAAAATTAGACCTTAAAATTGTACACATTCCCTGTCTTTGTCAGTTATTAACTGGAACACTTGTAGGATCCTCTATCCCGTAAGTCCCTAAGACATAGTGTTGGTTTACTGACAAACAATGAACCTTTCAGAGTGTACCATAGTCCACTCCTATATATAAAGTCACTTAAACTGCCTTACCCCAAATAGCTCTCTTTCACTCAAGCATAGCTAATACGTTTGTTCTTTTCCTTTGGTAGATTTTATGCTCCTTGGAAGTGGGAATTGTGTCTTCTATAATTTACCTCAAAAGGTCTTTGGATGTGTAGATGGTGGTTATTAGCCATTTGCTATTACCACAAAGGACAGAACAAGGAGAAATAGCTTCAAGGGAAAGTAGATAATGAGATAAGTTGGTCAGACATTAGAGTCACTTATTGAGGGAGCTTGTTGAATTGTCTTCTTTGAAAATATTTTAAATAGAGCATAAAGCTGTGTGTCCAGACTGGTTTAGAAGTAGTTCTGCCTCAATATAAGTGCCTAAATTTTGAAGTAAATGTTTTTCTATAATTTGGATTAATTCAGCTGTACTGTTTACCCCTTCATTAGCAAAGGACAAATAATTCTGGCTGTAAAATATCATTGCCTTTGTCTCAGTTTGGATCTTTCCATCCTCTGTTCTCTTGGTGTGAACTTCTAGGAATCCTCTACCAGGATTCACCAACATTATTCCATTTTTATTCACTCATTTTCTCAGTTAATGTATATTGAAGGCTTACTATGCCACAGGCACTAGATATTGACTGCATAACTATAAAGAAAGGTGGATAATCTCTGATGGTGAGACTCTGGTGGCTGGTGGACTCTAGTGACCTAAATAGTTCCCCAACCTGCCAAATCTTAATTGGCTTCACAACCTCTGAAGATCAACCAAATGAATCCCATGTACCTTCTAACATGGGGAAAAAACCTCATATTCCCTGTATTCCTACAACCACTGTAGCTATCAAAAACCCAACTCTAAATTTTGATCCTATATCTTTCTTATACTCATCTATATGTCTGAGTGCCCAGATCCTTCCCTCTAGTGGAGATTGTCTGGGTAGAGCCTGATCCCTAAGGTCATAACAGATGCATATTTTATCATCCCCTTTCCTCTGTCTTACTAGCAGGAGAAGATTAGAAGTGGGACAGATAGTCAGAGGTATGTGGGGCTTGGTCATTATGCACATTCTCAAAGATAAGTACTGACCTTCACATCCCATTTCCCTGACATAACATCTCTGAAAGAAGAGTGAAGGTCAACATCACCACTGGGATCCTAAGGGATTTATAACTCTGTAGTTTTATGTTTGCCTTCATCCTTTTAACACCTATGTACCAGATGCCTCTTAAACCTACTATTAATCTTTGCAACCACCATGGAAAGTATTATCTTTATACTACCGATGAGGAAATGAAACTCAGAAAATCTCAAAGGGGCTACCTGCTAACACTTAACCTCCAAATTTCAGTGTCTGGACAAAGCATAAGATTATCTCTTTTCTTTTTTTTAAAGTTTTTATTCATTTAGTTGAGAGAGAGAGAGAGAGAGCATGAGAGGGAGAGGTCAGAGAGAGAAGCAGACTCCCTGTGGAGCTGAGAGCCTGATGTGGAACTCGATCCCAGGACTACTGGATCATGAGCTGAGCTGAAGGCAGTCACTCAATGAGCTGAGCCACCCAGGAGTTCTTCTTTTCTTTTCTTAAACAATAGTGCAACATGGTGTTCCTGGTCAAGTAATCCTTCAGACAACAACTTGAGGGTTCAGGATGGAAGTAACTTGGAAATCTCTCCAGCTGGTTAGTAGGGAAAGAGAATGTAGAATTACATGTGGTTCACATCACTTTTTCCAAATTCCATTGGCCAGAAAATAGTCATATGACCATAACTAAATACAAGAAAAGAGGTGGGGGGGATATAGTCTAGTGAAAACAAGAGAAAATGAAAACATTTGGTGAACAACTGGCCAGTCTCTGGCAACCTATATTCTTACCTGAGGTATACAATATATGTAACACAGGTAGGGTCCATACCTTCTGATCTGGGACCTAATTATGTATGCTTCTTCAGCAGAACATCAGAAATATCTTGCCAAAGACAAGTATTTCCTTGGAAAAAGGATGGCCAATTCTTTTATTGGGAACCAGGAAGTACATTAGAGTTAAGAACAGCTCTATCATTCTATCTGTAAGTGGAAGTGATGAAGACTTCTCAGTGACAAAAGAAGGAAGTAAGAGCTTAGAGATATTTCTGTTACTCTGCCAGCAAACAGCAATTCTACTCAGAGCCAGCTTCTGCTATTCAAAGGCAGCTGATCTATGACTCCAGCCTGTAGGAGGGAAACTCTTGACCACGTGCTTTATTGAAAAATCTGTGAACGTTTCTGAAAGACCTGTGTTCTCCAACCATATCACTTCTATGAATTCCTTAAGTGACCACAAAGACCTGAGGATGTTAATGAAGAAATGCAATTCCAGGTAGGAGAAGGCTCTAGCTCAGAAAACAGTCCATCAACCGAAAGAGGCTAAGTCAGTCATGTCAATGGACCAAAAGCTATGTGCTGCAGAGTACAGAAAGCAGAAAATAAATGTATTTAGGATGATTATGGGGCCTACTATGAAAAGAATTTGCATCTAGAAACATTGAGAAGGACAGGGGACACATAGTGCTACTTCAGGGGAATAATATTGCCTACTGTGGGATATCATGCTTGACTTCTCTTTTTCTTTCTATTTAAATTTCACATCATTTCTGATTTTTTTATAAGTCGGTATCAGTCCAATAGATCATCTGGAAACCAGAGTTCTCCAGGTTTGGGGAAATAGCATAGACTCAAAGAAGTGAGTCATGTGTAAAATAAACTGGACTCCAGGTGTTGGGAGCCTCATAGATACAAGTGTTGCAGTAATGTAAATACCATAGGAACATCTCAGTTTATCAGAGCTAATTTTGATAAGTATATAGTCTGGGAGAGTAAGACCTCACAATGCTCTCCTTATTTTATGTCCATGAGTTCCAGCTTGCCTCTTAAGGCCATACACTAAGTTTTATTTAAAAGTAAAACTCTCAACTGGCATTTTTATGGTAACTTTTTTCCCCTCTGAAGGTTTCTTTTTTTTTTTTTTTAAGATTTTATTTATTTATTTGACAGAGATCACAAGTAGGCAGAGAGGCAGGCAGAGAGAGAGGAGGAAGCAGGCTCTCCATGGAGCAGAAAGCCCAATGCGGGGCTCCATCCCAGGACCCTGGGATCATGACCTGAGCCGAAAGCAGAGGCTTTAACCCACTGAGCCACCCAGGCGCCCCAAGATTTCATTTTTGTATTTATCTGTATCTGTATGGAAAATATACCTGCACTTTTCTATGTTTTTTCTATTCCTTTGTCCATTTTTTGTTATTAAATTTCTTTGAGGACTAGAGTGACATCTCATTTTCTAATGCATGGTAGTTGTATTGCCCTTAGCATCCCACTATGCAGATGGAGACAAGCCCACAATAACCCTAGCTACACAGAGTCTATGGCTGTCTTCCCGGCCAGGAGTACCTAAACTTTTCCCAAAAATGGTTCAGTTTGTCTTTAATTAAAACTTAAAGCATGAGCTTCTTGGCTCTGGCAAGGGCTCTCAGATGAG
Organism: Taxidea taxus jeffersonii; assembly: GCA_003697995.1. Lineage (NCBI taxonomy): Eukaryota > Metazoa > Chordata > Mammalia > Carnivora > Mustelidae > Taxidea > Taxidea taxus. Next base: position 11,434 of record ML093018.1, on the reverse strand, counting down.
AACCTGCCTCACACAGATTTGTCTCACTGCAATCTGCCTCACAGCAGGCCCCTTAGATGGCTGCCATTGGATTCTGGGATGAGAGAAAGCTTGCAAGCTCACAGAGCCACAAAGAAAGGCAGTTAATGGCCAGAAGTACCTGCAGCTCCTTTCAGTTCATTAACTAAAGCTAACTTGGGGATCATTACCAGAGGGAGACTAATTTGGCAGCTGTCAGCATAGAGGACAGAGATACTGGGCTGAGTGCATGCCTTGTGAACCCAAGGCCCTACCCCTATTCACTGGTTCTCTCACCTCAAAGCTCAGCCACAGCTTGTGAAAAAAATCTCTGTCTTTATCCACCACTCACCTTTATTCCAAAGTAGAACTGCATTTTGATCTAAAACTCTCATAGGATCTTTAACAACATTAAAAAGCCAACTAGCCTATTAACTAACAATTATTTATTATTCCCACTTTCTACCAAAGGTGCTAGGGAAATAAGGGAAGTAAAAACATTGCCTACAAAGAGTTTTCAACCTAATTGGCGAAGTGAGTCCATAATGAATAAGATGTTATTATATACAGAAGTATGAAAAAATATATGCATATATATGCAAAATTACATGGAGCAATATGTATAAATTTAGAATATTATCTAATATACAGAGTAGACAAAGAACAAGACCAATTCATGAGAGGAAAAATACTTAAATGGTCTTATTACTATTTTGTCCTCCCCCAGTTCGTCTAATAAAAGTTCCCTTGTTTAAAAAATTTGAAGCATGTAGAAAGCATAGACATTTACAGGTGAAATGTCCTGAATTCTTCCACTATTTATGTAATGTGTATCGGTGGTTCCCAGTTTATTAGTAGAAGAGTCTAATAAATTCTTAGGTGTTATAGAATCTGCAATTCCATATTAAAGAATCTCCAATTCCATATTGCTGATAGAATAAGTACCTTATTATTTTTCAAACATTTTGTGATGCTGATATAATCAATTAGTTGCCAACCCTTAAGGGGAGTTATTGAACCCATAGTAGTTCTTCATCATTTTATGACTTCTTTTTAAGTCAATGGAAATAATATTACGACTTCTATATATGAAATAGTAAATTTAACCCAGATTCTGACCATTTGACACTCATTTGTCATTTTCTTAAAGCTTTCCTCTCAAGTACAGAATTATATTCTGAATATTTCCAACTTGTAAGTTTCAGGTGGTTTTGCCTAACTGAGAAATATTTTCTTTTTTTAAACTATCTGCCTTATTAGGTGGCTGCACTGAGCAATTTTGATAGAAAGAAAAAAATCTTCTCATTCATGAAAACCTTTGTTTTCACTGGTGAGGTTTCTTTATTGCTCAGAAGGAATTGTAATCAATTGTGACCTCTTACTTCTTCACAAGGTATTTGTTATTCATCTTGTTTAGGAACTATTAAGAAGTGCCTAATAATAAGAATTACCAAATATAGATCATCTATCACATATCATATTATCTAACATATTATATGATTCAATCCTTTATCAATCCTCTTATATAATTACTATTTATCTATACATTATGGATGAGAAAACTGAGTCTCAGAGTTAATTAATAATATCTGCCCAAGGTAGAATCTGAACACAGATATAATCAACTCCAGAAACCATATTCTTTCACTGTAATAAAATATAATTTGAGACATTTTGAGTCTGTCTAAATCCAGTATGTCTCTGCCACTAACATAGTGACAGAAAATGCATATATTTATGCAAAAGAGGAGGAAATGTTTTATTGTACTTAGGGCCTATATTAGGCATGATCCTTCTCATATCTTTCTAATTCCTCCCTCCCTCTCTCCCTTCCTTCCTTCCTTCCTTCCTTCCTTCCTTCCTTCCTTCCTTCCTATCTCCCTACCTTCCTACCTTCCTATCTTCCTCCTTCCATGTTCATTTAGAGAGCACCTCTGTGTGCCAGACATGGGAATACAATGATATGCAAGAGTCAATTCCTGCCCTCACCCTCATGTGGCTGGGGCATGAATGGGAGCCAGTGGAAAAGCAATTCTAATATAAGTGCAATAATGGATAAACTGAGATAAATTCAGGGCGCCATAGGTTATTTTAAAGAAGAACCTAACCACCTCGCAAAGAGGAGGGAATCAGTCATTATGAAAGAGTAGGTCCACACAATTTTACCTTTTAGACTATTCCTGGGAGTGGTTGAGGGCTAGAGCACCTAATTTAATCTTTTCATTGAAAAGAAAAAGAAATATTCACATAATTTCATCTTTTTAATTTTACCACCATGAAAGCAGTCTTCAATTGAAGTCACTAGTGAAAGTTTTGGGGAGCTTTAATACTTGGGATATACTTGAGGAGGTATCCAATCTGGAGCATGCACTGTGATCACTGCAATCTCTGTATCCCTTATTACAATCTCCAGTCCATACTCAGAGCCAGCATCACTGTCTGGGCCACCACATCTCCTGCCCAAGCCATGACAAAAACCCCTGAAGTGGTTTCCCTGTCATCTGTCTTTTTTTCTCTTCTGGTATATTTTCTACCCAGAAGGGCCATCTTTAAACAAAACAAAACAAAGCAAAACAAAACAATAAAACATGTAATTGTCTTGCTCCTCTGTTTAATGAGCTTAAATAAAAATAAAAGACAAAACTCCTTATTTTTTTAAGATTTTATTTATTTATTTCAGAGAGAGAGAAAGTGTGAGAGAGCATGAGAGGGGAGAAGGTCAGAGGGAGAAGCAGACTCCCCGTGGAGCTGGGAGCCCAATGCGGGACTCAATCCCGGGACTCTGGGATCATGACCTGAGCTGAAGGCAGTTGCTTAACCAACTGAGCCACCCAGGCACCCGACAAAACTCCTTATTAACATAGTCCTCAAGATCCTTCACAACCTGGTGCTTCTTTCCATATGCACCATGCATTGGCTCTTCATTGCTTCTTGGCCATAACTCCTTTCTCTCTGTCTGACTAACACATTCTCCCTTCAAGACCCTCCTGATCCCCCTAGAGCCAAGATGGTCACATCTTTCTTTATGTCACCATAGGATCTGGTACCACCTTTATCATAGAACTTAGATCTCTTTGCTATAACCTCTGGACTCCATATGTGTCTTCATTGCTTCACTGTGAGTTCCTCTAAGGCAGAAAATACTGTCCACATTGTCCCCAAGTGTATCCTGAGTGCTTAGCTTAAATCCAGGTTTGAAGACAATACTGTACACGTATTTGTCATTTATTCATAAAAGCAGCCAGTATTTACAGAGCAATTACTGTGTAAATTTCTGTTATGCTCAGTGCTTTCCATGCATCATTTCTGTTTTTCCTTATAATTTATCTCTTGATTAGGCAGTACAAATATTTTATAAGGTAGAAACCTGAGGCTTAGATATGGTACATAATCTATCCAAAGTCAAATCAAAGAAAAGTGGGATATCTGAACTTCTCTGAATCACTGCAGTATATTGTTGGATGAATAAATGAATGCATGCATATGTGAATGAATGAATGATTGAGTGAATGAATGAACTGGAAAAAGTATGTTACAGTTGATTAAATCTCCAGTTACACTAGAAATTGGGATAAAATTACTCTCTTAATTGTTTTGTTAAATCTCTTCTTATAATAAACTTTGAGAATAATTTAAGTAGGGCTCTAACATGTGTCTGTCTTATCTCTAGGCAAGTGGCAATCAGTTTAGGGTTTATTGTGAGTTGTAAGTAGTGATATGACTTACATCCTGGAAATAAAAAAATATGTATTTATTTCAACATAAAATTGTTATTATGAGCAAGTATTAAAGAACATATTTCAGATAGACAATGGGCAAGACATTTAAATAAATGGAAACCTAAACAGAAGTCATTTAATAATCAAAGATTTTAAAGGAAGAATTTTAAAGGAACAGAGATTTTTAAACTTCGTTCTCAGAGTTCAGATATTATGATTGCAAGATACAAACCAGGAACCAGGAGCCAGAATCCTGCAGTCTTCTTGCTGTGTGACTTTGGTCAAATTTTTCAGTTTCTCCAGGCTTATCTTTTCTCAGAGGCACAATTAAATCCAGTGAAATCCAACAGTTCTTTATTGATTGGTAATCAGGCCCAAGAAGTTTTTCGGATGATCTCCAAGTTGGCTCTTACACCTCCCAACCAGTGATATCAAACTCTTCAATTCTCACATGTGGATCTGGGGTCCCAAGCGGGGGGGCGTGCTTTGCCATAATTATATAACTAATTGATAGCAGAAAACAGGTTATTATGACAAACTATCATTTCATATCAGTAACATACTATGAGGTAACCCTCCCCTCCCACACACACACATTAAGGACGGTCTGTAAATTGTGGGAATTTATCACCTATTATCCTCAGCAATGTCTAGAATGAACTCTGCCTAATTTAAGAAATGTGGAATATTTGATAAAATTTCAAAAAGAACTCCAGGAAATGAGAAAATGATGTCATAATATTATCCATTAAAACAAATGAAAGTTTCATTTTTTCAAGAGAAAAAAGCCAGAATAACTCAAGTTGAATTCCCATTTTGCCACATACCAGCTATGTGGCCTATTTTTCTGAAGGTATTAATTTCCACACATCCAAAATGAGGTGTTTTTACTCTCAAATGAGACAATGTATGTAAAAGTCCTCTGTAAACATCTAAAGCACTCAAACATATTTGCTGCTATTAACTGAAGGTTAACTAAGGGAGGTTGTTATATTTCTCCATCTTCTAAGACAACAAAACTGTATTAAATAGTAGAAGAATTTCATTTTTTTTTAAATTTATTTATTTGAGAGAGAGAGAGAGAGCATGAGAGGAGAGAGGTTAGCAGGAGAAGCAGACTCCCTGCTAAGCAGGGAGCTCAATGTGGGACTCGATCCCAGGACTCCAGGATCATGACCTGAGCCAAAGGCAGTCTCTTAACCAACTGAGCCACCCAGGCACCCCCAAAGAATTTCATTTTGACAAAAGAATCATCTTTCTTGATTATAAGAGCTTTGAGATGTTGGCAGGGAGTGCGGACAATAAGGTATGTTAAAGCAATATTTTGTCAGAGGAATTTGAAGAATTTAAGTGTGTAGTTTGTTCCTTGAAGTAGGAAGAAGGAATAAATGATCTCTGATAAGGAATATTCATAGTAACAAAGTGTATTTGTGAGATTCTAAGACTGTATTTTATCAATTTCTTTTGTTTTAAATAAGAAAAAAAAAAACCATGGTAACACTTGTTTCAAATATTTCAGAACTGTCAACAGTCCTTGTGTAGATTGTGTAGATTTGGTGATCACATGCATTTTTTTTTTGAAGATTTTCCATTTGGTCAGGAAAATAATTTGATCTTTTCTGCACAACTGGGTTCTCTGGGTGAAGGCAAAGGCCCTAAAAACAGTTAATTTCTGTAATGGGAAAAGAAAAGAACCCAGAGAGCCGAGATGTTTCCATGTTGTAGTGCTGAGACCTGACAACACACTTAGGGGCTCAGAAACAATGTGTATTAATTGTATTGCCTTTCTTTTCTCCAAAGAACAATTTGGGGAATGAAAGTTGGCATTTGCAAGAGGTTAAAAGAAAAAGAAAATTGTTACCCTGCTGTGAATTTATTTTTGTGCCTGTTTTATGTTTCTAAATAAGAGCCTGTGGGTTTATTCAATATAATTGTGAACTGTATTTATAAGAGGTTAAGAGAGAGAAGTTTCTTAAGTTAAAAAGTATGTAAGGGACCCAAGATATGGGCAGCATTTTTTAGTGCAAACTTTGCTCTTCCAGCACTTTAGATTGGTCCATTATATATAAACTGTTTTACTAGTCCATATACAATATCTGCATTATGTATATTTTAATGGCATTAAGATAAAATGAAGGAGCAGAAGAGTTCTGTTTGGTCAACTTTTCATGTTGCAAAAGGACTGTGAGACCACCCAGCATTATGGATTCTCATTTACCAGAGAACAATTGGGGCTGTCTGTTTATTATCAAAAGAAATTAGTTCTCTTTGAGTGCTCAGTAGCACCTAGCACAACATTCACACCTGGAAGATAGCCAATGCATTGTTCTTGAATTGAAACATATCAAATAAAATCCATCTGATTACAACTTTGGTTACACGGAGAACCAGCTGTGTCTCTTAAGTAGCCTTTGGTTCCTATCTAATAACAAAGAAGCTTGCACAGACTTCCTTGGTCAGAGCTCAGTTATTGCCTACTGGTACCCTGCCTATTCATTTCCTAACTGCTTGAACTTGGTAACTTACTTCTCCCTCAATTTCTTCACCAGTAAAACAGAAATCTTTAGAGTGTTTACCTGAGTGAGTTGAAACAATTAAATGAGATAATCCGTGCAAAACTTTCAGAAGACTATCTATCCTATAACAATTGTGCAATAAATATTGGTTATAAGTGTTAGTCCTAGATAAAGGCTTAGCAAACCAATTTCAAATGTGAATGTGAATAAATATAAATGTGTATATATTCACTCTCACTACAGATGTTTATTACGAGGTAAGCATAGCTGTTTTCATAACAGAAACAGAGATGAACAAGACAAATGATAAATAGCATATGCCACAAAAAAAATGAAAGAGAGATGTGGTAAAGAATGGCTGGAACGGGAGTTGGGGTGTGGAATCTGGTGTAGGGGTACAGAGGGGACCCTTTGAGGGGCAATATTAGAGCACAGAAGAGAAGAAGAAGCTAGTTTATACCTCAGCACCACTGATATTTTTGGTGGGACAATTAAGCCTTTCTTCTGGGGACTCTCCTCCACATCAAAGGATGCTCAGCATCCTCCCGGCCTCTGTTTGACACACTGAAATTGTGAGAACAAAATATGCTTCCAGACACTGTAGAGTGTCTCCCTGGAGGCCAAAATCCTCCTTCTCCTCCTGGGAATCACTGGACTAGTGAATGGCCAAGAAGGACAGTAGTTTTACATGAAAAAAAAAATGTTAGGGGAGATCTTGATAGTTTCGCTTAAGCAACACTTCTAAGGCATTACAGGCTAATCAGATGAACTTGCCCCCCACCTCCCTGCCAGAATATAATGTCTGGACATGTAAATTATGAGGATGAAACTTCTTAGGCCTCCCACCTCAAGTGTCACTTATGATTCCTCTTCTAAGTCCTAAGGCCTGTATCTCTATTTTTCTACTCAGAAAATGAAGCAATTTTTATGTAATTTTCATGTCACCATGTAAGATGTGTAATATTGAACGGTATTCCTAATAGGATAAATATTTGAAATGAAAGTAAAATAGCGTTTATTTAAATAGCTTTTTTTTTTTAAGATTTTATTTATTTATTTGACAGACAGAGATCACAAGTAGAGAGGCAGGCAGAGAGAAAGGAGGAAGCAGGCCCCATGCAGAGCAAAGAGCCGGATGTGGGGCTCGATCCCAGGACCCTGGGATCATGACCTGAGCCGAAGTCAGAGGCTTTAACCCACTGAGCCACCCAGGCACCCCAAATAGCGTTTCTTTAAACTAAAAATGTTAACACATGATGTATTTCATTAAGTAAGCATTGTATTTATTATATGTGAAAACTGAACTGGAAATAGTTGTTTCTTTTGAGTTCTCAATGATGAAGCACTTGCGTGCAGTTTTGATTTGGCATATTTACCTGAAATTTGCAGATATAAGTTAGGTTATAAGGGTAGGGGAAGCTATTAACAAAGGATATAAAAAGTAACGCTTCTGAAATGCTTCCCATTCTTTATACATTATTAGCAAATGTATTATTTAGAGTATATGTGACTTACAACTCCTCTGGCCTCATAATTAAGAGGTGTTTTTATTTGCTGAGAAATGATTAGTTTAACAAGACATCTCTAAATCATTTTTACAAGAATAGCCAAAAAGAGGACTAACGTCTGAATAGATATAACCCTAATCAAGATCAACTCGAAACTAACCCCAATCGTTTAAGATCGGCCTTCATCTTAAACCATCATTTCTTCCTTGAACATAGCAACACATCCACTAAAAATGACTTTCTTGGATGCAGAAAATCCCCCCAGAATATTTTCTAGATATATAAGAAAGTAGAAAAAGACCTGGCAGCTAGTCTTAAGGAATACATTTAGGAAATTTGAACAGTGCTCTGCTTTCTTTCCTGCTTTGTAGGATTCTAATTTTTTTTTTAACTTACCAGTGAACTTTTCCTAGATTAGAATTAGTGGCTGGATTTAACCCACTGTAAAATGGTAGATGCTAGAGTACTCAGGCATCCAAAATGTGAGAGAACTAAGTAAATGCTCAGGAGACCTCTGTATTTAAGTTATAGTTAGAAAACTGTCTACTTTACCCAGATTTGTCCTGCTAGACTTGCTAATGTTTCAGATGCTATGACATAATAAGTCACTTGGAAAGTCCTTCAACAGATAATTTCTGCTTAGCACACATATCAGGTATTTGAATTTTTTACCTTTCATCATTCAAATCATATGCTTCAGAATAATAACTAAAAATAATACTTTACTAACAATGTCTCCCTGATGTGGGAATTTATTTTTTCAGAAGCAGAAATTTCAAGAGAGGAAGGATAATTGAACCCAAGAATAGACTACCATGGGAATCTCTCCATTCCTGGGGAACATAAAGAAAAGAAAATGCAACCATCTGCTAGATGGGCTAGACATAACCCTGTCTGGACTGGGTGGTCTCTTGGGCTCCCTTTCAGCTCTAGGTATCTATGATTTTTTTGTAGAGGAAAAATAAATGGCATGATTTTTTTTTTTTAATACTGTGAATCTGTGGGGTTTTTTTTTAAGATTTTATTTATTTATTTGACAGACAGAGATCACAAGTAGGCAGAGAGGCAGGCAGAGAGAGAGGAAGGGAAGCAGGCTCCCTGCTGAGCAGAGAGCCAGATGCGGGGCTCGATCTCAGGATCCTAGGATCATGACCTGAGCCAAAGGCAGAGGCTTAACCCACTGAGCCTCCCAGGCACCCCAGTGATTCTGTTTCTTTTTTATTTTTTCCTCTTAAAAATCTTCATTGGTTTTATTAAATTACACTTGCTCACTTCAAAAAGAATGTGAAAATTTGCCCCTGACCCCAATCCAATTCCATTCCTCAGATAAAGGCTAGCAGTATGGAAGGTACCCTTCCAGCAGTTTTTCCATATATGTATGAATGTATTTTATGAATATATCTATATATTCTAAAGAAACTACATATACGTCTCTTAGTAGACATATTTTTAAATCTATGTAAACAGATAGCTTCTTTTCTTTGATAAAAATAAATCTGAAGATTTCCTCTGTCCTAAGTGTTTCTTGTCCTTCTTTTTCATTCCTCTTAACCTTTATATTCTGTACCACTGAAAATCAAAGAACCCTTCTGAAAAAGGATTACTCCAATGAAAGGTGGGATGGGGAAGATGCAGAGAAGCCAAGAAAATAATCTTCTTCAGTAGGCATATACCATATATAAGTGTTGTGTGTTTATGTGTATCCATATATCTATATCATCTATATTTGTAAATTTCGTATATGGTAATTTATACAAGATACAACGTGGAATCACTGTGTCTAAGATATGCTTCTATATTTATTAATTTTTATTTAAATTCAATTAGTCAACATATAGTACATCATTAGTTTCAGATGTAGTGTTCAATAATTTTTCAGTTTTGTATAACATCCAGTGCTCATCCCATCATGTGCCCTCCTTAATACCCATCACTCAATTACCCCATCTCTCCACCCACCTCTTCTCTAACAGACCTCAGTTTGTTCTCTCATGGTTTGTCTCCTTCTCTGATGACTTCCCCTTCAGTTTTCCTTCCTTTAACCCATGATCCTCTATGCTGTTTCTTATATTCCACGTATGAGTGAAATCATATGGTAATTGTCATTGTCTACAGCCATACTATCCTGAATGCATCAGATCTCATTTGATATGCCTCTATTTTTATTATAACTTTCTTTAAAGAAACCCAAGAAGCTCCTATAAGATGTTTAGTCATGAACTGCCTTTATAAACATCACACGGCATCTTGCCATTCCCCAAGGAATTTACTTGTCTGGGAGGAGAGTAGGGTATGGATGTTGCTCTTCAGTGAATTCAAAATTGATGTCTTAGTTCAGGGAAGAGTCTGACATTAAAGCGGAGAGGAGCATAAGAAAGCTATGAATGGAATCAATTTTAGCAAAGTATAGAACCAGGAAACCAGGCAGAGCAAAACCGAGTAACTTCTTAATCCTGCTTACCAATTACGCACTTCCCTGTCTCATCTCTCATTTCCTATCCTTTGTTCAAACTTTTTTTTTCCCCTAGAAACTCTATCTTTATTAACTCATCTCTCCCTCCACACATCCTAATATCCAAATGTACCACTTCTAGGTTCTTGCAGCATGCTGTGCTTTCCTCTATCACAACAATTATCACTTCATACCATTGTTTGAATATTTTAAATTATAATAATAAACTAAAATTCCTTAAGACAATCTTTTATTTCTACATCCTCAGCACACCAAGCAAAGCCTGACATATAGGTGCTCATTATATGTCAAAGAGATGAATGAAAGATTGATGATCTATGACATTATTAGATTACTAACAGATTATTATTAATAGGTTTTTAACATCATTTTGGCATCAGAGAGTATCCTTACCCAAGACACTGATGTATTACATTAATTCCAATTATTTTCTAATATAGTAAACCAGAAAATACTTAACAATCTTCTATTAAACTTGGTCAAAATTACTGCAAAGAAGAAAAATTGAGAGAGACATGTTTTAGTCTATTTGGGCTGCTTGGGCTGCTATGACAAAATGTCACAGACTGGGTATCATATGAACAACAGAAATTTATTTCTCACAGTTCTGGAGGCTGGAGATCTGAGATCAGAGTGCCAGCATGTTTGGATGAGTGCCCTCTTTTGACTGTAGACTTTTTATATCTTCACATGCCAGAAGAAACTATGGAACTTTGTGAGATCTTTCTGATAAGAGCACTAATGTCTCCATCCTCATGACTGATCACTGATCCCAAACTCCATCTTCTAAAATAATCATATTGGGATTTCAACATGTGAATTTTAAGGGGACATAAACATTTAGACCATAGAAGACAAACATATGGAAAAATATGTCCATCATAAATCTGCAAACTTATTAAAATGTCTATTAACTTATTTTTTTGTTCTCTTTCATTCACTATAGATGTTTATATCAAAGCAAATATGACCTTCTTTTCCTTCTTTATAAATTGAATGGGTGGTGACTTTCCTTCCCTGTAGATTAACTATTTGGAAAGACAGTTATACTTGCAAATTAAGATGCAAGTGATTTTCTCCAGAGTCAGCAATGTATCACAGGTGTTAGGACAAGAGACATTACTATTACTATGCCTGTGTGATAAATGGATAAAGGTCAATATGGACCTTCTGCTGCTATAGCTTGGACTCTCATCCTGAAGTTCCTTAAAAACTATCTGG